>MJUU01032264.1:61150-105851 GCA_002080025.1 Modiolus philippinarum
GAGATGGCGGATTGTCCAGTACCGTACACTGACATGAAGCCTTTAATCGCTATATACATTTTAAAGTTATGGCAGGCCAAATGGGATCTGCAAATCAATAATAAACTGCATGGAATACAGTCAGACGTCGGTAAACAAGTCGGTTCCTGTGGTAAAAACCGTAGGGAACAGGTAGTGTTGACCCGATATTTTACGAAAGGATACGTAGTAAATAAACATGAGACCATAACACATGTGTTAACTCCAACTGCAATAATTTTACTGAGCTGTATGGCCATTTCGGAAATTAATTCCTCATCAGCAGCACTAGAAACCAAACAAAGTAAATCCATAATTTCAAATGCATAAAACCAAACGTAATCCAAATAATTAGTAATATCAAATATAGCTAAGGAAAAAACTACGATGTCGTATTGGACGTACTAGAACAACACATAGTTTTATCCCCAACAGTGATGATCGACCTGAATGTATTCCATGCAATTGTCCTTATACAATTCAACATGTTTTAATTGAATGTGTAGATGTTGCCGATATCAGGTGTGATTTTTCTTCAGCTGATTGTCTGAAAGACCTATTTACAAATGTCGCTGGAGACAAAATCGTTCAATTTTTAAAAGCAATCAATTTATTTAGTAAGATTTAGATGGATTTAATTCATAGTTGTAATATTGTAACAGTTAAATTGTCATTTCTCCCATGTTTTTCTTTTTTATTTTTTATATTTTACACTCTTGTTTTACTTGTATAAAGCTTTAATGGTTTTATGTTGATATTTTATGTATTTATTGTAATTGTTCAAATTACTTAACAGTTTTCGCCACAATATAGCTGAAATATTGCTGAAGTTGGCGTAAAACATCAATCAATCAATCAAACAGTGCTGGGGCCGCCTTGAACTTATTATAAGATATTAGCATAGCTCATTGTTGAAGGCCTCATTGTTACTTCAAAATGAAAAACAACAATAAAAGTTTTGTTCAATTCCGTGTTTTTTTCACGTATTTGTAGAGACTTTGACTCATGTATATTTTATTCAATTCCGTGGTGTTTTGTTCATATATTTGTAAAGACTTTGTCTCATGTATGTTTTATTCTCTATTTAAGACCGAAATTTTTCTCACCTGAAAGGATTGAGCCAAGATACTTCCCAAACAAGAGATGCATGCGCCCTTTATATTTAATTATACCAAGTTTCCTTACAATTGCCCCGATGAGTGGAATGTGGTTTTTTTATGCTGAAATTGTCTTCTATTAGCTTTTTGCCGGGCAATTAAGGCCTCATGGCGACTTCAAGATGAAGAACATCAATAAAACCGATGTGCCATTGCTTAGTGTTGCCATGTAATTGTAGAGACTTTGTCTCATATGTATTTAATCAATATCTTTTATTCATGTGAATCTAGACGGTCACTGGAAACGGCTTGAGCAGAATTTCTTGGTACAATTCGAACAAGGCTACATTCTTTTTTATGCCCCCGAGAATCGAAGATTCGGGAGGGGATAAAGTTTTTGGTCTCTCTGTCTGCCTGTTTGTCCACATCGGGTATATCTTTTGAATAGTAAGTGATACGGCTTTCATATTTTGCATGTGTATTCCATGTGTCAAGAATTTTCCATAAAAATAGAAAACAATTTTACTGTATAGTTATTGTTTGGTATAATGATCTGGTAATATATTGAACACAATTATTTGAGTATGCATTAATGTGAAAGTTTATTGTATAATTCATTAAAAATTCTACCTTCCTAGCAAAGAGGTATGGCCATTTACCCGTGAATTTATTTCCTTCATAATACTAATTTTGCGAATGCATTAAATCTTCTCGAAATCTGCTTTAACAGATCATCTTTTATATACATTATTAGAATAAAATCAATTCAAATGCATTTTCCTACATTTAGATAAAAGCCACTGAATTTGCCACTTGAATGCAATTTTGACAGATTTTGACAATTTTTGTAGGATTTTGTTAAAATTCGTTGCATAGGACCTCCAGAACCAAAATAAACTAATTGCCATTTGGAAGGATAAATGTGTATACGTTCGCAGCAAAAAAAAGGAAGGTTTTGGTTCTCGGTGTCCTTTGAGTAGTACCATCTTGTCAAACACTATGAAATAGCTGAAATTGACAAAAAGGCTATTTACAGCCACGTTCGACTGCTTATAAGTCAGAAAACATACAAGTGTTGCATATTTTTATTTTATTCATAATAAGTACACGTGCCAGACACCACCTAAAACGATTTTCGACATCATTTGAGCATATTCTGAAAATGACCCAAATAACAAAATACCGAGGTTACTATGAATTTAGGTTCTCCATATGCGCATTTCGACAACTTATGTCTCTTCAGTGCAGATAAAATCAAAATATTTGGAAGTCAGTAAACCGAAATAGGTGTAAAACTGATAGAGAACAAATAACCAATAAGATCTAAATAGAAAAGCCAAAATCAGCCTAGGACAGAGCTTTGCAAGAGGAAGATACTCCTTAGTTTTAAACAAAATTTACTGAAATTTAGATATTGCATGTTCCCAAATAAATTCGGTTTTCGGGCCAGCACCTTTTACTGGCTACTGGGTTGGTGAATACTCTCGGGGACTAACAGTCCACCAGCAGTGGCATCGGCCCAGTGGTAACAAATAACAAAATACCAAGGTTACTGTGAATTTAGGTTCTGCATATGCTCATTTCGACAACTTATGTCTCTTCAGTGCAGATAAAATCAAAATATTTGGAAGTCCATAAACCGAAATAGGTGTAAACTGATAGAGAACAAATAACCAATAAGATCTAAATAGAAAAGCCAAAATCAGCTAAGGACAGAGCTATGCAAGAGGGAGATACTTCTTAGTTTTAAACAAAATTTACTAAAATTTAGATATTGCATGTTTCCAAATAAATTCGGTTTACAGGCCAGCACCGAAGTACTGGCTACTGAATTGGTGAATACCCTCGGGGACTAACAGTGCACCAGCAATGGCATCGGCCCAGTGGTAATAAATAACAAAATACCGAGGTTACTGTGAATTTAGGTTCTGGATATGCGCATTTCGACAACTTATGACTCTTCAGTGCAGATAAAATCAAAATATTTGGAAGTCAGTAAACCGAAATAGGTGTAAAACTGATAGAGAACAAATAACCAATAAAATCTAAATAGAAAAGCCAAATTCAGCTAAAACAGCGCTATGCAAGAGGGAGATACTCCTTAGTTTTAGACAAAATATACTGAAATTTAGATATTGCATGTTTCCAAATAAATTCGGTTTTCGGGCCAGCACCGAAGTACTGGCTACTGGGTTGGTGAATACTCTCGGGGACTAACAGTCCACAGCAGTGGCATCGGACCAGTGGTAACAAATTACAAAATACCAATATAGGAAAAAAGTTCACGCCTTAATGGCCATACTTCCTTGTTACTAGTTGTAAATTTTAATTTATATAGGAAACGGATTAATTTAAGTTTTAATAACTTGTTTTCGAATCCTTTAATGGTTCAATTGAAAGTTTGGTTATGTGTAATATTATATATGTATTGTATGCAATGAATTATTTAATAGAATATGTTTACAACAAGACATTTCAAACAATACCATAATTTTTACCTTGTGACTTTGACCTTGACATGTTGACTTTTTGAGAAAAAAAACTTGAACATTGGGTATATGTTTTTAATTGTAAGTGATGTGACTTTCATATTTTGCATGTGCATTGCCTGTGGCAAGACCTTTTAAATGGCAACAGAATATTTGACCTTGTGACCTTGACTTTGGCAAATTAACAAATGAATAAAAACTTTAACATTGATTATATATTTCAAATGGTAAGTGATGTGGCTTTCATATTTCGCATGTGCATTTTTTGTGGCAAGACCATTTAATTGATAACAGAATATTTGACCTCTTGACCTAGACCTTTGCATATGACTATATTTGAAAACTTTAACATTGGACAGTCTTTTGAATGGTAAGTGGCCAAAGGGAGATAAGTCAAGTTGATATGAGGAATGTCTGCAATGCATCAGATTTAAGTCTATTTTATATATAGAAACAATAAGCCTCCATTTTAGAAAATATTTCTGGATATGTAAAGAATTCGTTATGAAAAAAGGTATTGTTGAGTTTCTTCATGAAAACTTTTAACATAAGAATATCTTTTGAATGATGTAATAGGAGTTTTCTATTTCAAAGACGTATTTTATATGTTGATTCGATTTTTCAGTTGACTGCAGAATTTATATACAAATTATTTTTTATATCTATAGAAAAAATAAATTCATCTATGAGAAAATGTTTCTGGACATTTACAGAATTTGAATTGAAAAAAAAGATCTTTTGATATTATTCAGTATAGTTTTTTCATTTAAAACTTTGTTTTGTATATCCTTCGAATGGTAAGAGAACAGGTTTTGTTTTTTGTTTAGTGACTTATCGTGTTTACTGTTTTTGTTATTTTTCAGTTTTTTATGACAGATAAATGATTGGGGATGTTACTTAAAATATTTATTATTTTCTACTATGAAGATATATAAAAATATATCTTATGCAATTAAAAGATCGAAGCGCTGATAGCACAATGAGTTAATAAAATAGGGGATATGAAAGTTGTTTTACTTCTTGATAATGCCGGATCTGAGGCGGGGGTCCTTTGGGTCACCTCTGTGTATGCGTCCAAACACAATCATCACTTTTCATAATTTAACTTTTCAATTGATACCAGAATTTATAAATACACACAAGTATTAATTTCTCAGTAGCAAATTAATTTCTGTCATTACTTAATGTTTCTTCTTGCCTGCTTCATTGGGCCATACGTGTTTCACAAAACACATCTCGTCTTTTTTCTGTGAATGCAGTATCGTGAACAACAATCATCAGGCAGATTACTCTTACAAACGCTGTCATCTTTTGCCTGACAAAGGCCTTTAGTTTCATGTAGGGTTTTTTGTTTTGTTTTGTTTTTGTTTTCGTTTTTGTTTTTTGTTTTTTGTTTTGTTTTGTTTATTGTTGTTTTTTTTTTTTTTGGGGGGGGNGGGGGGGGGGGTTGTTCTGTTAGTTTGTTTGTTTGTTTGTTTGTTTGTTTTTTTGTTTTGTTTTGTTTTTGTTTGTTTGTTTTTTGTTTGATTTTTTTTATGCGTTATACTGCTTAACACGTGTAGACCTTTTGTTTTATTAAGGTGATTAATATTTGGAAACAGTCAGACTCAATTTGATTGTGACAGAGGGCTTGACCAACAGTGTTTCTGAACTCCTATTACCACAGTCAAGTACAAATTTTAAATGTAATTTAAGAAAAGATAAAACTGGTCATTTATTGATCACATAATAAAATTCCATGCAGTAGGAATGTGTGATAAAAAGAGCAATTATATATCCGAATTCCTAATATGATTTAACATATCTCCTGATTTTATTTTGATAGGCTTTCTTACAATCAGTCGATAAACTGGTCGTTTACATGTTTTTCCCCTTTGTCGGATGACAGATGACTGTTTATAAGTCGTACCTTTTGTCTATTTACTATCCCACAGTCATGCCCTAAATGTAACGTTGTTTGACACCCAGCAAGTGAATTCCTCTCTTACCGGTGCTAGGGGCCGTCTTTGATCTAACTATGAGGTATAAGTGATAAATCGTTTTTTTAAGGTCTGATGGTGACTCCAAGATGAACATCAACAGTAAAACGTCTCCATTTGCATAATCGAACCATCTATTTGTAGGGATTTTATCTCATGTACAAGTACTCCATATTCCTTTGTGTTGTCCATTTGGAATACGATTCTGTTCATGAGATGTCATTCCCCCATAATAATAAGGCCAATATGATTAATTTTACTACAGTTTTCAGAAACTAAAATATCTTTCAGGTCATACGTTTATTATACTTTTATTATACCTACGATATACATTGTGCAATTAAATGTTAGTTTATCATTTCAGAACTTTGCCGTCCATATATCTATTTGCGTACCTGGACATATTTTATAAAAGGATATGAAGTAAATGAAAATGACACTGTAACACATATGTTAACTACAACTGCAATAATTTTATTGAGCTGTATGGCCATTTCGGAAATTAATTCCTCATCAGCAGCACTTGCGTACCTTTACATGTATCAATTGTAAAGATTTTTAATGAAACTTGTTAATTATTTTGATTAATATCATGCTGACATTCCAGAATGTCGGTATGCTACACAACGAATACATAAGCAATCAACAGAAAGATGAACAAAAACCTGAATTTAGTTTCAGCACAACAAAATACATTATTTTGACAATTTTTTTATTACCACTTAAAGATGTAGAACAACAATAAAAGCGTTGTTTCATTGTCTTTGCCATGTATTTGTAGAGACTTTTTCTTATGTGAATTTACTCCATATCCTTTCATTGTAAACTTTAAAAAAGTACATATAGCATTAAGGGCATGAAATTGTTAAGATTGACAACATCCAAATCCATCTTTTGGAATTTTGTTAAATGTACGTTGAAAAGCATCGACATGCTATCAAATACAAAATTGTATAACAATGAAGCAAGATCGTAGCAAAGTTTCTCGAGAAAAACTAATGTTAAGGATATTATTATTATGTAAATACTTTAAAATATGTGATATCAGATATAGTAAAAGGTTTTAAAGTCTATTCCGTCATCTTAACTAGGGTTAATACATCACAAAAAATAATCTTAACTCATAATTTTATAATATTTGTATTCCCAAACCCGAAAATTGATTTAATTTGGAAAGATGCAGTAACTAAATTTTAGAAAAGTTTGCTTAAAACTAAGGAGTGTCTCCCTCGTGCATTGCTCTGTCCTTTGATAATTTTGGTTTTCATGTGTATGCTTTGGTTATTTGTTCTCTATCCAATTAACAAATTTTCGGTTTAAGGTCTTCCAAATGTGTTGATTTGATTTGCACTGAAGAGACATAGGATGTTGAAATGGCCATATGCAGAAACTAAGTTTACATTAACTTCAGTATTTTCTTTTCAGGCTGCTCTTCAGTTTGATCTAGGTAAAATGATCTACCTTGCAGTTTAAGAATCGCCTTGGAACAAAGTAATATAAAATACGGAATGGTGGTAAAAGAAAAATTATCGAACATAATAGACAAGAGTCAAAATCCAAAGGCAAAAAAACCGCAAAAATTGTAAACCGCAACGGTTCTGAACGTTTCAAAAGAAATCGTGGGTTAAGGTACTTTTGGGTGACTTAAAACAAAACGATAGATTTTTCTAATTTTTCTGTGATTGAAAGTTCATTAAAAGTACTTCAAAGTTTAAGTAAACAATCAATAGGTCACCGACCTCGTTTTTCCAGGGAAGCTTCCGAAGATAGTAAGATTTAGCCCATTTTAATATAGCCTGTATAGGGAGGAAATACAATTTAAGATTTTTTTTATGTGAATAAAACGATAGATTTTTGTGAAAATGTAGGATAAACTGTGGAAAAGTAAGCACTTTGAAAATATGAAACACAAAGTAGGGGTCACCGATCATATTGTTGAAAAATTCACAAAAATGTGATTTTTCCCTTCTCATTTCTATATAATTATCTCCCCTTAATAAACAAAACCGCCCCATAAAATGGCGGCGGTGTCCGGTATCAACTCACACTGATTGATATTGACAATGAAAAGAAATGTTTATCCCGGTACTAAATGCAAAAAAGAATATTTAATCACAGATTGGTCCGGGATTTTTCAACAAGGGACTAAAATTTGTTTAAGAACTCTTTAAATGATCGTATTTGATGGAATCGTTTGTTGAACTAGTTGATAAGGCGGTAACGGAGATAACTATGTCTATTGAGAAAGTCCGAATAATTGGTGCTAGCTATCGCATAAAGAATCAATAGCGAACGTAATCCCAAGTAAAATAAGTAGGAATTTTACTGCTAGAGAAATTTGTAATTTTGAAATTAAAGTCTTCCCGTTTGTCGTAATTTTGTTATGAGATGAACATTTTGTCAAATTCGAGATGAAAGGATATATTAATGAGATCCATTTAGCAAAAGTGTTATGAAGAAAAGAGCATCATAAATGAATTTATACGTATGAATGAACGATCTAGCATTTTATGAGCCTTGCGAGTACCTTAAGAAAATCAGTCTCGTAGGAGTTAGAGTAGAGGAGCAGAGTTCGTCCTAATCGGTATACAAATTTGCTGTTGATAAATAGCACATCCAAATGTGACAAATATATTTTTCAATGTCAAAAAGTAAAATATATATATATATCTGTCATATATTTAAATTGAGGAAAAATAAAATGATAAATTGGTTACAATTTAAAGGGTAAAAAGAAATAAAAAAGCAACAAAAATATATCTCTAAAGACGAAAGGGAAAGATAAGTGCTCAAATTTTTATACGTATGACCTTCACCATTGGGCAAAAAGCCATTATTTGTGTCTACTAGGACGAGAGAAAGCAGACCAATTTTGGTGTAACTAAAGTAGTTTCCTGTATCTAAAACGAAAGGTACATTCAATCCTAAAATTTATCAATCATGTTCTATGAAGTTTTCATTCCAATGTCGAGGATTAACAATGTAAACACACATTTATTTTAACAACAGTCATTGCAGGATCTAAACATGTGATATTTTTTGTAATTCCCTATGGCGTGCGACTGTTTCGCCTATCCCTTTGTTTACAGTCCCTCTCTACATCTCAACACAGATGATCATAAAAACGAATTTGTACGGAAAGATGTCTTCAGAGTTCTGAAATTCGGAAGACACAGCGTATTAATTGGAATTTGAATTTCAAGATCGTTGAGTAATACGCCTAATCATGAGTTTAAGAGAGAAACATTCCAAGAACCAGAATATTAGTCCTTGTCAGATATGGTAAGATCCATTCGAATTTTACTGCGGAGTGCTGTAAACAAACTAAGCAGGTGTTTAAAAAATTACTTTTATGTTAGTCTTTTGAAAATTTGTAATCCCGTAAGTGCCTCTCTACACTACATGACAAAAATGTTAATGTAGCAGCAGAAAAAGCTCTACTAACATCGATTTTATATTTAAAGCATATTACAAGAGCTGCATTATAAATGAATTGGTCATGATACACCAGGCAATGTCATATGTACGAAAGAGCTTCATTTGACACGGATGAATTCTCTGCAATTACGTATCGTCCTCTTTCAATAGTCAAAATGGGGATTACAATTAAGGCCTGCATAATTACTATTGGATACCTAAACTGAAAATCCATGTAAGGAACAATACATCGTCGGATCTTCATCTGTCCAACTACTGATTCGAACTAACACTTTGCCTGCATGCAAGGACAGGCATCTCGTATACAGTGATACGAACGGACATCGTCTTTTATATCGTGAGAATAGTCATTACCCTACGATTTGTGGTATATTACAGTCAGGAATTTTACCGGCATCTGAATCGGTTTTCAGGGGCTCGGACTCCAGCTACACAGCTGCCGGAAGCGTCCCAATGTAGTGGAAAGGGAAATGTTCCGTCTATGCGGGGTAGTCAGGTCGTAATACGGAAAGCTTAACCGCGAACCACTACGCTCCATACACCATAAATACCCCTTTTATATTTTGCTGAGGAGAACAGACTCATTGGTCTTATAAAAGGCTGAATTTCCTGTCCCTACCTATCTCCTTTTTAAGGCATTTCGGGTAAAAGGGGGGGATAGCTTATCTAGCCTTTAACAAAAAATATAACAAAAAGGGTTTCGGGCAATCTGGAGTTTATCTCGCTCTTTATTCAACTTTCAAACTTGATGTTATAAAACTGCTCTATCTGTCTTAACTTCTTTGAGTCTTTTTTCACTAAACAGGAAGTTCTGCCTGTGTCTGATGCCTGGCCATGCTGTGTAGGACTTTTCTACTAGGGTGTAGAAGTCTCTGTTTCTTGCAGCCTATACATCTGTAGCTTGCTTCAAGTTATCCATGTTGACACACAGAAAAGTCTTTCTGTTAGTTTCATGACGTACCAACCTGCTGGTTGGTCTAAACTATTTTTTCTACCAACATTGGTTTTGGTCTTGCCACAGGATTAGCTGTAGTTACTGCTGGTTCCTTTCCGTCATCGTGTGTGGGTGATGTTCGACCCTGGGCGCCGATAACGGCGGGATCATCTTGTGGCTCTGGTGTTGATGTTGGTATATCTTCTGTCTCTTCAGATTCATCGGGCTCCAGTTCACTATCCGACTCCATGTTGATCACAGAGTCGGCAGGTTCCCTTCGTCCTTCATCTTGTGTGGGGGGAGCGGGTTCACCAGTCTCCTCAGTTGTTGTAGTCGATGGTATGGACGTCTGTGTCTGCTTTCTTTGTAGATATGCCTAGAGACGGCGGTTGTTCCGATCCTTTCTCGCCTTAGATGATTTCTTTTTCCTAGGCCCACTATTAGCACTCGTCTTTGTTTGTGTGTTGTCCTCCTTCTTGACCCCACGCGATCGTATTTTCAAGGTATAGATTCCACTCCTCTTGGCTAAATACCAATCGGCGGTACTATCCCCGATTACATCTAGGACTGCAGTAATCTCGGAAGGTGGTGCATGGTTACAGGCTATTCACTACGTGACTGGTGGCATGTTCGATCTTTTCTCAACGACTTACGATCTCTCCTCTTTTTCCAGTGGCAGTTAAAACTCATTGCACCGGTTGTGTCTTCCCCATATATTTCTCTCTTCTTTTACATAATTCTAGATCTTTGAATTGATTAAGCTGATTGAGCTGAAATATTGTTCACTGGACGTTTAACTAGAACTAACCAATCAATCAACAGTCAGTCCGTTCTTGTTGAAAAGGCAACCGAAATGGATCCTTAGTTTTTCCGTCTTTCTGTTGTCTACCTTGGAAAAAATGTTCTCCAACATATTCCCGGACTTTATTAAAGATACATTTATGATTTCTTTGAGGTAATCTCTGAAAGTGAGAGTGAACACAAATCAATGTTTTATAAGAAAATGGCCTCACTGGCATTACTAAAAATTCGATACTGTTGTGATTGTTAACGCAATTAGATGATCCGCATGGGTGAGACTTTTGAAGATTTGGTAATGGTTTCACAAAGCTTCACTGATTGGAAATGTAACCCAGTGCAAACGGCGTGTTCCCATTTCGCATTAGCTATGAATTTCAGGTAAAAAAGGTAAAAGAAATACTAAGGCGCAATGGGATTTTACAATTTGTTAAATGTTTAAACATAAGTATTAATTATAGCATGTTTTGATTACTGAATAAACATCATTAAAATTACATGTATTTTTTCTTTAATTTTTTGTATATTTTCAAAGATTTTGTAACATTTATCTTGCATATTTCGTGCATAAAATCTAAAATATTTTTATTTTGAAAGTATATTTATTCCCCAAAAATGATTGAAATTAAAAACAATTATAACTAAATTATAGTCAATTTTAAAAAACAATGCAATTTTTAATTGATTTTTGTTCTGAAACAAGAAAATCTACTATCGTTTAAAATAATTGTAAATATTCTAAAAATTGATTATAAAGCATTTCATATTATTCCATTTCAAAAATTTTAAAATGTCATTAGAATAATTAATAAGGACAATTCATTAATTACATGTACATGATTTCACAGCTTGCTTAAAGCTTCTGTTCTGAATAAGCAGACTTTTTTAATTAGCCAAAGCAGCTTGTAAGCTTGCTTTAAGCTTTGACACTGCTCTCATAATAATTACTATTAACATTAATTGAGAACAGTTCACAATGTCAAAATTTGGTATAAATATCAACCCCAAAACTGCATCAGTTAAGCAAATAGCAATGGCTGGAGTACTACTACAAATGCAACATGTAAAGTTAAGTTATTTCCGCATGCAGATGACTGCACCGCGTTTGCAAATGATGTTGAAGATTATGAAAATCTCCTAGCGGAATTTGATAATTTTAGTAAAGTTTCAGGTGCAAAGATAAATGAAAATAAAACAGAAATTTTAAAAATAGGAAATCCAGTTGTGAATGATAAAATATTAAATCTTGTTAAAGATAATATTAATGATCTAGGTATATGGTTTGGTAAAGACCAATGCAATAAGAACTGGAATACTATTATAGGTACTATTTCTAATACTATCAACAAGTGGAAAAACCGGCATTTGACTTTCAAACATAAAGTATTGGTTCTAAATACTTATATTCTAAGTAAAATGTCATATACAGCAAGAGTAAACCTCCCTTCACAACATCATATCTCATTAATAGATAAAGATATTTTTAGATTCTTTTGAAGTGGCAGAAACTCAGAATATTTGTCACGTAAAAGTCTCACGCAAACATATATTGAAGGTGGACAACAGGTTCCGGATATAAGTAAAAAAATAGAAGCAATGCTTTTACATAGAATTACTAGTATATTGAAGGGAAATATTTCCCTTTGGACAAGTTTTTATACGCTATATATGGGCCATACTACTAGAGATATACTTCCAGACCTCGCAAGAAACAGTCTGCAACATACTCTATATGCACCAAACATACTCAAAAAATTACAAGTCCTCTATTTACAGAATAAACATAGTATGTTATTTAGTGATAAGAAGTTAAAAGATATCTATTTGACACTAATACAAAAAGAAAACTATAAACATACAATAGAAAAAGAATTTAGTTATATTGATTTCAAAAACATATGGCTTAATATTTTTAATATCAGAAGCAATTATCAAAGAGATTTTATTTATAGGGTAGTTCATAACTGCTTACCTACATTAGATAAATAACATGCAAGAGGCTATAAATTGCCAAGTTTTAAATGCTATTATTGCAAACAAACAATTGAATCTCTTAAACACATACTGCTACAATGCAGTAAATTAAAAGAATTTAGGGAATACTTTTCAATCTTTCTGAGAGTAGAATCGCCAGATTTGAATATAGAATTGACAAAAGAAAATATAATGTTATTTGATGTTTCTAAAAACATCTTCCCAAGTATTTATGCTTACACTTAAAGTATCTGGTTTTATAGAAGTTTTCAGTATAATGACATAATTGAAAAAATAATTTCTAAATTCATATATGAAAGAGATAAATTCCTAGAAAAGAATTTAGCAGATGAGTGAATTGGTTTTTATTTATTTATGATATATGTTGTATTTTAAAAGTATATGATAATAAATATCGATAGTTTCTTTGGAAATGGAATGACTGGTGTAAAACAAAACTGATAAAACTGATTTCTTCTGTATTAAGTTTATTTCTGTTTTGTTTAATTTGAATAAAAAAAATAAATAAAGAGCACGATGGTGACTCTCGCCCTGATAATAACCTAAGGTTATCTGAACTGCAGGTGGGTAATTACATTTGTTTTACTTTAGTTTTGTTGCCTATTGATTATGTTATTAATATTTTTTTTGTTATTATATCTTGAAACTATCATTATGTTTATTTTATTAAATTAGTTTGACTCATATCTGTATTTATGTTTTCTTTATTTAAGTTTCTAGACCCTGAATCCTTGCCTTCTTTCTTTGCATTTTGTTAGTCACACTTTTTAACACTTCAGACAACCCGCTGTCATATATATAAGATACATGCAGTGTACAGTATATAAATACATAAAAATATTTCAAATTGTTTGCGGTGAAGACTCGCGTGTTCAGCTTGAATCCAGTGCCATATGTGCTGCTGTACATGCGACTCTCCACTACGAGAAAGTCTAAAACAAGTTTTGAAATAAAAGGGAGATCTGAGTGCTCACTTAAGAAAACAAATTGGAGTACTACTACACGTCGACTTTGTAGAGACCAGTAGAGGGGGTAGACATCTTCAATGGAGTGGTTACACACATATATATATATTTAAGTTTTAGATAAATTACAATCAATAAAAAGACCAGTTTCGTCTATTGACAGTTACGATTTTTCTACACTTTATACAACCCTTCCACATAAATTGATTAAATCAAAATTGGGACAACTTATTAAATTGTCTTTCAAATTTTCTGGTCAACAGTTCATTTGTTGTAATAAAAAGCAAGGATTCTTCTCTAATATAATTTACAATAATCATAGTTCCTGGACTTGTGATGACATGATTAAGGCACTGAATTTTTGGTGAACAATATTTTTGTTCGTTTTGGCAACATCGTTTATCGACAGGTCATTGGAATTCCCATGGGTACAAACTATGCACCTCTCATTGCAGATCTTTTTCTGTTCTGTTACGAACGGGACTTTATGAAAAAACTACAGAATGGAACCGTACAAAACAGTGATCAACTTATTTCAATTTTCAACGATAACAGCAGGTACATCGACGATATCCTTACTATTGACAATCCCCAGTTTTTAGACTATGTCGACCTCATATACCCGCAAGAACTGAAACTCAATAAAGCAAACGATGATTCTAAATACTGCCCATTTCTTGATCTTACTATCATCATTGACTCTGGCAAAATTAAAACTAAAATTTATGATAAAAGGGATGATTTTGATTTCACAATTACTAATTTCCCTTTTCTTGATGGCGACGTTCCTGTAGCTCCATCATACGGGGTGTTTATATCACAACTAGTACGATTCGCACGCGTCTGTTCTACTCTTGACGACTTTAATGAGCGTAACCTTACTATCACAACTTTTACGACAAGGTTACAGATTTCATAAATTGATTAACACCTTTAAGAAGTTTTATAGAAGATATGAAGATTTGATTTCTAAATATGGTGCGACTCGCAAACAGCTTATTACTAAGGGCATTTCTCACCCTCGATTTTATGGAAATGTTGTTAAAAAATGTCAAAAACTGATAAAAAATCAAGAAAACTGGGACGTAACTTACATTCTTTACGTAATAGGGGATAATGACAGGATATTCTTCAGGATTCTGTTAAATTGGCTTTGGGATCCAATGACCTGAAGATATTACTTGTATACTGGCCTCTGACTGATACTGCCGATGTCTACTGAAATCTATGATAATTCTTTACCAAACCCTTCGGGGAGTTTTGAGTTTGATCTTTATTCCGTAGTGCGACAGTGTTTTACTAGCAGACTAGGCTCCTTGAGCTAGCCGGCAGTTTAGCGGTGAGCACTCCTCGACCCATCTTTCTAAATTGCGTTTTGTCTTTTTCTTTCCTTCTCAAGATTCTGGTCTTGGAGTTAGTAGTCTACCTGTATTGGGTTTTATTTGTATGTTTTATTATACTATAGGGAAACGGGATAGAGAAAAGGGGAGGTTTGGGTACCCATAAACCGGTTTAACCCTACCGCTAGCTCTTGCTAGTGATTGTACCAAGTCCGGCTATCCCGAGTTCCTATCGTTGTCCATGTTTCTCTTTTGTCATTTTATTGTTTTTCTCGTGCGGTTCCCTGGTGGATTGTGGCATATGATTGTGGTTTACGGCCATTGTAGGTGTTTCTTGTTATCTTTCTTATATTAATTTATGTTAATAAAGCATACAAATTTGAGTTACTTTTTGCCCATTTGAAACTGAAGAATACACAACTTAAAAGAGAACAAGCCATTACACATAAAATTTACATAAATTTCAATTTTAATTAAACAACTTAAATCTTTAATGTTTATATTGTTGTATAAACACCAGTTTCTCTTGATTAGATGTTTACATAAGTTCCCATTTCGCCTTATCTGACACAAATGTGTACAAATGTGTACTAAGGCGAAATGGGAATATTTTTTTAATATAAAATTTCACAGCTAAGGCGAAATGGGAACAAGCCGTGCAAACAACGACACGTTACGAAGAGCTAATCTGATAAAGTTCAGAATCAAATACAAATGTTAATTTCTACACAGGTAACTTTTTCCGTATAACCGGTGAATATGTTTTCTCTCATTCGCGTAGGTCGGAAATTTCTTTTTATTTTTTCTTTTTATTTTTATCTATTTATTTTTTATTTTATTTTTTTTTTGTTTGCCCGATTATTGTTGGCCATAAGACCGAACATTTGTCATCTCTCTTTGTTTAATACACCTGTTATGATTATCATAAGACTGCATATTTCCTTCCTTTTCAGAAACCAAATCTGGTGCTGGAGACTATTTCAATAATTAGAAACAATTGTTGTCTACTAAGATCTTTTTACGGCTTTTCTTTGAGTACGGGATACAAGATACCCACTGTGTCTTTGATAGACTTGTAAAATACTTTTTTATTTATGACAAAGCAAGGACGTATAATGTGAAGGATAAGCATCTCGTGATAAATTGGAAATATATCGCGAGTTGTGAGATTTTTTTTCAATTTTGGGACACTATCTTTAAAGCATTGACCGCCGTGCGCGGTCCCGGTTTATGAATAGGCCCGCAGCATCCTCTGAACTGGGAGTATGAGTCTTCCTAACAGAGGACCCCGAGGGAACCCCGGGATATAGAAATAGGACCTAGTATCTCCGGCTTGCGGGGTGTGACCCCTCCTAAACGGAGGCTGACCCCGAGGGTCCCGGGATATAGAAACAGGACCCATTCAGTGGTTGTGCGGGATTAATAAATACACAACCCATCTTTCGGATGGGATGTAAACTCAGGTCCACGTGTTAGAAGAAATGCCACGCTTCCTGCACGTTAAAGAACCCTTGTAGCAAGCTCTTTTTGGGGTGGTCTGTAGGCGATCGGCTACAAGGCTAAATTCCCCGCACTTGACGATTTCACCCTACTTTTCCAGTGGCAGTCAGAATTTGTGTCCCATGGCCCTTTCCATACCCCAAAGTGATTATTAATTAAGAAATTTGTTCTCGTCTTGATATAGCTGAAATATTGCTGAGTAGAAGTTAAACAATATTCAATCAATCAATCAATTTAAAGCATTGAAACAACATTAATATAATAATGATGGTCACAATAATTATTCTGGCTGTGCAGTAGATGTCTCACATTACGAAAATATCAATTTTGTGAAATTCTGTGAACTACTTTTTAAGCCTTTCTAGGTGCAAAATGTGGTGCATTTTTTATAGATGTAAACCGAAAGTGACAAAAAAATCAATGAAAATGTCTTGATTACAAATTCCAATCACGTGTTTTAAGAAAGTACTTGCTATGATAAAACAAAATTGACTCTTAACAACGTAAAATTGTTTCAGTTTTCAGAAAAACATCACTTTATTGAAATCCATACAAAACTTTTTCAGCGGTTAGCTGTACAGAGAATGCATATCAAACGTCCCACCACAGATTTTAAAATGCAAAATGGACTGTGTACGAGTTGTCTATCCTCTCATTATACGTCCTTGGACAAAGTATACCAAAAATGTCCATATTTGATATCATTTAAAAAATCAATGCCATTTACACACCAGATAATACCCCTGATTTCAATATTTGTTAACCTGAGAATGAATATATAACTTCAACGGTTTCACTGCATTTTTGTATTTTTTGTCGTTTTATTTTGAAATTAAGGTAAATAGACACTGTTGCGTCAATTGCGCATTTAAAAAAACAAAGAGTCGGATATGGGGTTAGGTTTGATTTTCATGCTGGACCAGTAATTTGTCAGCTTTCCCTTTGTGACGTCATGTGAAACTTCACAGTTTACCCATTTTTCCGCCAATTACTTCCCCTTTCCCACAAATTGTGTTTAATCCGTACATTTCGTTGAATATCTCCGTTAAAATCGTGGTGACATATACATTCCTTCATTGCAATCATTAATGATATAACAATTTATCGATTTACAAAAATACATAAAATTCTCAATGATAAAAGATTCTTTTATTTTTAGCTGAAAATTGCCTTTCCATATATTCCCCGTGCATTCTATGTAAATTTATGTAAAAATGGTTAAAATGAGCAAACTTTGGCTTTACTTCTAAACAAAGAAAAAAACAAGCATGATGACCATATTTTCATTACAGATTTTTGGGTTGGTAGGATTCGTTTTTCAATTGAGGCTACTTCAAGCAAAATCTCATGGATATGAAAATCTTACTTGAAACAGCAGATGTAATCCTTTCTATATTGTTTATCTATTTATTTTTGCAGATAGATACGGCGTTGAAGGATCTTTACGAGTTGACTGCTTTAGCATTCAAAAACAAGGCAATATATGGCGAAATTACAAGCCTTTCATGAATCCAAAAATATTGACCACTTCTTACCAGAACTGCCAAGTGAGGATTGGGAACTAAATATCCTTCTAGATGATATTTCAAATGAAATAACAGATGAGGAGTTGAAGCGACTGAAATCATTTTTCATTGGTATGTTATTTACACATTTATTTACAATAATTAGTATGATCAAATGTATGTAATTTTGAGATTGTTTGCTTAATGAACAACAAAGACATGGCACGTATGCTTACGAGATATATAAATTAAGTTGTATTCATGGCGACGGTCGTCCTGTTTCACACAAATGTGAAAAGCACTTGTAATAACTTTACTCAAATATTAATTTTACGACCATACCCTTTGCAGAGCTACTGTATTTCAGTCCTTTTACGGACGATACAGAGCAGGTATTTTTAGCTTTTTCATATGGGACAATTTCTATATACTAGTCTGACGTAAATTTAACCTATTTTTTAATATTGTCTTGAAAAGCTAAGCTATGTAGTCAAACTTCCTAAATGTGTATGTGTGATCTATCGTGAGGATTGTTTCGACGACCTTGCCAATTTTGCTATGAAAACAAAATACTATGACTGACAGTTTTACATATTCATGCTGGAACAAATATTATTAAAAAGGTAGGTATTTGATTTGGAACCAAAAGAGTTAGCTTCTGTCAATCGCGGTAACTTATTGAGATATGGGAATACTGAATAAAGATTAAATTAAAGATCATGTTTCTATCTTTGTTCCTTGAAAAATAAGTTCGCAAACCTCTTTGCGGCAAGTCGGGCTCGATTGCATATCACTCCGGCAGAGAAATGTGTGTACGTGAATAACAACTACGCTGTGAGGTCTTTTAGGTTTTATTTAAATACTTACACTAAATGAAAGTACTGAAATTTTAATCGATATTTCAAAATAAATTGAGAACAATGGTAAATGCTGTCGTACAAGTCAGCAACAAAAAAAAATAACAACAGGACCTCAGTAACCAGTGCGGAAAAAACTATCCGTGTAACAGTTGATTGCAAATGTTTCTGTTCTAACCCTTGTACTTCTCTAATACGAAATGATTGATTGATTGATTGATTAGTTAGAGTTTAACGTCCAGTGAGCAATATTTCAGCTATATCAGGACGAGAATCAAGTTACTCAATTCAAGAAAATTGTAAGTAAAAGAGGAAAGGACAACCGGGGCAACAACTTTAGATTGCCACTGGAAAAAGGGGGAGAAATGGGTAGGGACAGGAAATTTAGCCTTCTATACGACACCCAATGGATCTGTTCTCTTTACAGAAATATAGAAGGGTGCTTTATACTCTGTGGGGCGTGGCTTTTCTCCACATATCCACCACCTGGGATGTAACGGGCAGCTATTAAAACAAGATATGTTTGTGAAACAGTACATATGTCCCTATCAGCAATTTTCCTACGCGGGCATATTCTGACTTGTGTGACCTTGACCTTAAACCTGGTCTATTTTTTTGAATATTTATGGTCCTAGATTTTGATCATAAACGGTATCAAAATCTGACATAGAAATTAAAATATATTGTCCGTTTTGCATACTTTTTCCTAAAATGTTAAATGCTACCTCAAATATGTTTATAAACTCCACCTGTGCAATTCTTTAAGTTCTCAAATAAACAAACCCGATCTATATATAATTAAGATTCTAAAGCCAAATATATGAAAACACTCCTTTTTGTCCCTTTTCTGAAAAATTGAAACAGCTTTGGGAGTCTTGTCTGTTGAAAATTGTTTAATGTATCTGTTGAAACACGCTATAAGAAACATTTCTAAAGAAGAGGTCTTTGTGAAATACTACATATGCTCCCAAGTTCTACATTCTGATATGGGAAAACACACAATTTTAACCCTTGTTTACCTCAATGATCCTGACCCTTTCCCTTTTTTGCATATTAATATTTTTGTTGACTAGACCTATGCACTTGCCGATTACGAATAGTCTATCTTTTATAGTAAAAAATTAATAACCTTCATAAAATACACAATTTTACCCCTATCCTGACAAAGGTAGGCCGTTTGGGCCTCTAATGTGAATATTTGTTTTTTCATTGGTATATCATCTGATATGCAAATAATTGTACATAAGCAAAATAATTCTTTTATTTCAGTTAATGCAATTATTCTTTCAGATATTTAAGGTTTTTTGGTGGGCAAAGGTAGAAATGCGTCTGTAAGGCAAGGATGGTTGCCATTTATCTTAGTTTGGAGAACACGATTCTTGAAAATAAATGCTTAATTTTTTCACAAATGCAGCAAAATATCAAAATGTTTCAGTGAAGTATGATTTCTAATATAATGCTAATGGAAGGGTATTTTAGGTCGCATATAACTTGTTAATAGGAAAACTTTCTTTTCGATGTCAAATTTGGCAATGATATGCCCTTTTTCAGATTTTTATTTGCAAGAGTGTTTGTTTTAAAAATTACATGAGATTTTTTTCTAGTTTAACTGATAGGTTTCTTCATCTCATCATTAGTCATGTCTGTACCATGTTTCATTAAGATATGACATGTTGTTGTTAAGATATTGAACGGAAACATAGAGAATGTCGAATTTTTGAGGTCGTATAATGGTATAACGTTTTCGTCATCGTCTTTGGCGGAGGCGTTGACGTCTGTAGACACTTTTGTTTTTGGTCAATAACTTAATTTCCAGTTGATCAATCCTTATCACATTTTAATACAATGTTTCCTGGCACAGAAGAAAGGCTAGGTTTTGGATTTTGTAGCCCCTTCCGTATTCAAAATGTGGGCCAAAATGGTAAAATTATGTTTTTTCACATACTTTTTGGCTGTAGAATTCATATAATATTTTATTGGATTTTGATGATTTTTTTTTTAAGTCAGAGGTGAATAGCTCTTCCTACGTCAGACGTTGGAAGAACTATGCACTTTTTTCGGAGATTGCTGTTAATATTGACAACGTTCGAGTTGTAAAAGTCATGTTATCATAAAATACTACTTTCTACTAAAATTTATGATAAAAGCAACGATTTTTCTTTTCCCATAGTTAATTATCCATTTCTGGATGGCGATGTTCCATTAGCGCCATCATATGGTGTTTACATATCTCAACTTGTTCGATTTGCTCGAGTATGTAATAACGTTTGCGATTTTAATGAACGGAATCTTTTCATAACTGAAAACCTATTACATCAGGGTTTTCATTATCATAAACTAGTTAAAACCTTCACTAAATTTTATCGATATAAAGACTTAGTTCATAAATACAATGCAATCTGTAAACATCTAATCAAGGCTGGTATTTCACATCCCTTATTTTACGGTAATGTTTTACATAAGAGTAAAAAATACTTAAACTCGACTAGAAAACTTATAAAACATTTAAATCGTCTAATTCATAAGGGTTATAATTACGATGTTGTCGTCAAGTCAATACGTATGGCTTTCTTTGGTATTAACATTGATTTTTTGATAGGGTCTTTGCATTTTAACTGAACACATTCTAAATTTCTAAAATCTGTATTGCATGGACACGGGTTATGTATTCCGGTATATGCTTGAAATCATTATGCTAAACTCCTCACAGGAAGGGATCTCGGTGAAAGCTGTATACTGAGGGTACATAACGTACTTTGTCAGTTGGTAATGGGTCTGGAGCTGGCATGTCAGTTAACTGCTAGTAGTCTCTCGTGATTTCATGTTTATGTCCGTATATTAAGTTCTTTCAGTTTCACCTTTCACAATTGACTCAGTCCTGTTACCAACTGAATTTTACTGTTGTTACGATTGTTTTTTTATTTATCACATTGGCTATACGGGGAAGGTTTGGGCCCAATAAAACTAGTATAACCCCGCCGCAGCAGGTTTGCGCCTGTCCTAAGTCAGGAAATTTATTAAGCCTTTGCGTGTCATGTCTTTTTTCTAGTTAGCTTACTTTATGTCTATAGGAGTCTAGGATGATGTTTATTTCGCTGAACTTGATTACTCTTTATTCAGGGGCCAACTCCGACCTGCCGTTGGGTGTGGAGTTTTCTCACCGTTCATTGAAGATCTTATGGTGGCTTTGAGTTGTTATTACTCCCCTTTGGGTCGTTGTCTATTTGACACATTCCCCCTTTCCCTTCTTTTTTCTACTTTCTAATTGACCAGACCGAAGCATTTGAAATGGTTTAAAACTTCAACAATGAGTACATGCACGCCCAAGGATCTAAATGACAATCGAAATGGGAAATTTTCATGCGAAAAGCAACACAAATTTCTTATTAGACTTTAAAGATGCAATGGTTATCTGACTTGTAACTTGAGAAAACCATTATACCTCATAAAGTAAGCATATAATCAAGAAAAGTAATCAAACATTATAACTGGTGCCTGAAGAATAATATCAAGAATCAGACTTAGTGTACAAAACAGATAAAGATTTTATTTGTTATTTTGCGCATGTATATATTTTTTCTATCCATAAGGTGAAAAGGGAACAGGAAAAAGGACACTGTCGGAGATGAAAGATGCTACCGATTTGTTTACTCATATGAGACACACTCTTAGATTAACTAGAGACAATATCATTGTGCTTCAAGCCATGCTATTTCACATTAGGAGACGCGACTTACAAAAGAAGGTTGTGGAGTATGCCAGACAGATTGGGAATGTTCTACATTTTTACGCTCCATCAGACACCCCGGGTATGTTTCCCTAACATTCAATGTTTACACATTAATTTTAATTATGTGCTATGAGATATACGATGTCATATCATCTGACTAGAGATTTTGGTATAAGCATGTACCTAGCAAATACAAAGTCAAATTGTTTTATTGAAAATATTACATGTTTTGACTTCTTTGGAAAACAAAATGTTTTTCATGAATAAAGCCATATTTTAAGCCTTTCCTTTTTTCCCCTTCTTTTGATAAATATTACATTTTTGCATCCGTTCGTTCATTAATACATAAAGCTGCTCTACATGACATTTACTATTTTGGAACGTCCAAGAAAAGAAATTTCACAAATACTAGTATACCAATTGAAACAGTGAGGCTGTATCCATTGAGTTACTTTGAATTTTCATTGGTAAGATGTTTTTCGTAAGGTCATTACAAATAATTGGTGACTTTTTTTCAATTTATGGGTGAGAAATATATAAATCTTGTCGCGTTTATCTAAATACTCTTAACCACATAGTGTTGTTGCATTTTAGAAAACGGTTACAAATACATTAAAGTTCACGTCAAAGGAACTGACGGCTTCGATCGAAATAAACTGGAAAAGTTAAGAGAACTAGTTGCTAGATTGATTTGTATACCTCCAGCATTTGTAGTTGTTAAAGGAATTGAAGCAGCAAACAGTATACTAGTAACATTCATGGTACCTATAGACAATGCTAGCTTTGTATTAGAAATTGATGGTCAAGACGCGGCACCATTGATATCAGAAGGAATAGATCTACTACAGTATGAAGGAAAAACAATCGACTTAAAAGGTACGAGAAATAAATTTATAGATGCTCATGTAAAACCACACATCATATTTGTCTTTAAACATAAAGATATCGTATAAAAGTTCATATTCTATCAAAAACTATTGAACTTTCACTTTTAAAGCAAATTAAAGATTTCACATCAATTTTCACCGAAATTGCTCAATGAATTTTTACTTGTGTGACATTTTCTTCTTCTCCTCTATTTCACTATCTGCTTTTCCCCAAACAACTCAGTAATGCCGTGTTTATCTAGAAAAAACAACAACACTGAATATATATTATCATCGGTTATAGAGCTAATCAAGTTAAGCTGTAAGTAGAATAGGTAAAAGAAGGGAAACAGGGAATTTGTCAAAGAGACAACGACCCAAAGGGGAGTAATAACAACTCAAAGCCACCATAAGGTCTTCAATGAACGGTAAGGAAACCCCACACCCAACGGCAGGTCGGAGTTGGCCCCTAAATAAAGAGTAATCAAGTTCAGCGAAATAAACATCATCCTAGACTCCCATAGACATAAAGTGAACTAACTAGAAAACAGACAAGACACACAAACGCTTAATAAATTTCCTGACTTAGGACAGGCGCAAACCTGCTACGGCGGGGTTAAACTAGTTTTATTGGGCCCAAACCTTCCCCCTATAGCCAATGTGACAAATAAAAAAACAATCGTAACAACAGTAAAATTCAGTTGGCAACAGGACTGAGTCAATTGTGAGAAATGAAACTGAGAGAACTAAATATACGGACATAAACATGAAATCACAAGAGACTACTAGCAGTTAACTGACATGCCAGCTCCAGACCAATTACCAACTGACAAATTAAGTTATGTACCCTCAGTATACAGCTTCCATCAAGATCTCTTCCTGTGAGGAGTTTAGCATAATGATTCCATGTATATACCGGAATACACAACCCGTGTCCATGCAATACTGATTTTAGAAATTTAGAATGTGTTTAGTTAAAATCCAAAGACCCTATCAAAAAATCAAAAAACCAAAGAAGGCCATACGTAATGACTTGACGACAATATCGTAATTATAACCCTTATGAATTAGACGATTTAAAGGTTTTATAAGTTTGTTAGGCGAGTTTAAGTATTTTTTACTCTTATGTAAAACATTACCGTAAAATAAGGGATGTGAAATACCAGCCTTGATTAGATATTTACAGGTTGCATTGTATTTATGAACTAAGTCTTTATATCGATGATAAAATTTAGTAAAGGGTTAACGAAAACCTTGATGTAATAGTTTTTCAGTTATGAAAAGATTCCGTTCATTAAAATCTCAAACTTTATTACATACTCGAGCAAATCGAACAAGTTGAGATATGTAAACAGCATATGATGGCGCTAATGGAACATCGCCATCTAGAAATGGATAATTAACTATGGGAAAAGAAAAATCGTCCCTTTTATCATAAATTTTAGTATCCAATTTACCATCCGTTATACCAAAATTGATATCTATGAACGGACAATGATGATTGTTAGAATTGGCTTTATTCAAAGTAAGTTCTTTAGGGTAGATGTCCTTATAATACGTATTGAAGTCGTCATTATTTAAAGTTAAAATATCATCCAAATATCGGAAAGTGTTGTTAAACTTTTCAATTAAATGCTTTTTAGATGGGTCTTTGCTGATGTTGGTCATAAACTTGGATTTGTAGCAGTACAAAAAGAGGTTCGTTATAAGTGGTGCACCATTGGTACCCATAGGAATTCCTATGACCTGGCGATAAATAGAGTTACCGAAATCTATTATACGGTAAGGCGACGCCGCACCGTTAAATAGATTTCTACTTGTAGCTTGCCTCAGGATGTTAACTCTTTAGCCAATGATATTTTTTTTTGTCTTCTGTGTAGCATTTCCATGCGTATTTTATTATTATAATTATTTGTTATGATAGATTATATCACATTTTGATAACTTTAATATTATGCGTTACACGTATTTTTCTCCGTTTTGATCAGCGGCGTACTAAAGCACGTTTAATACAACATTGTGGCGAAATAAAACATTTAGAATACAGCATTTTTAATTACTTTTTAGAAATTACGAAATTCATGATTGCATTGAATCGTTAGAGATAATATACAGATAAGCATCACCTATCGATAAGTTTAAAGGAGCAGAATTTCAAGAGGAGATGTACAAATACTTACGAGAAATATAATGTCGGCATGACAGCATGCTAAATTAAAATCGGCAAACACCCTGGACGAATATAACCCTGTGCTAGTCTCAAATAACCAACGCGTTAATGTTGTTATACGCATCAACAAAGGGGTATAATAATTTTTTACTCGGAAAGTAGTTTGAGTTTGTAAGCATAGCATGAACAAAACACCGTTTACAATTATGTGTATACTGTTTTGAATTATCCATACTAAATCGATAGCACTGTGAAATATCTCTCTTCTGAAACAACGGCAGTAAAATACCGAAGTAACAAGGGAAGTGATGATTACAAAAATCGAAGTCCAAAGACATGGCAAAACGGCACAGAGAAAAACAAAGACAAAACAAAGACGTCAGACAGCAACAATGCACGGACAATGCACGGACACGTCATATCTGTCAATGACGTCATGGTAACGGCCATATAATTTCTGAAGGAATTTTCTGAAGGAATGAAAGTAACAAAGGCTGAACAAATCCCTGAGTAAGCAAATTTTGGGATAGTGTTTTTGCTCTATTAAAAAAATCACTGTATACATTACATGCTCGACAGTAACGAATCAACTGTGAAATGTACACTCCATATGCTGGAGAGGTAGGTATATTGCTGCTCAGAAAGGGAAAATTCACAAAGTTTGGTGGGAAGTTAAAGTCATCACGTTTGTCATATAGCTTAGATTCCAAACGTCCATCTTCGTCAATGTATATAAAAAGTTCTAAGTACGAATCTGAAGTAGGTGTATCAGTAGTGTCTTTATTTTCAAGCTCATTGATAAAGAGCATAAATATTCCTTGAAGCTTGGATTATTAAGAGAAAGTACATCGTCTATGTAGCGGAAGCTGTAATTAAAGGACTGAGCTAAATGCTTTTGTTTTTTTTCTGTGTCAGCCCTTGTAAACACTTGGCCTCGTACGAGAAAAGAATGATGTCAGCTAAAAGTGGCGCGCAGTAAGTCCCCGTGGGAATCCCAATTGTCTGCTGAAAAACGCAATTCGACAAAAATATTGTCTATTAAACATTCTAACATCTTGATTACGTCATTCTCTGTGTACTTCTTGTTTGACTCAGTGTGGTTCTTAACAAAATATGTTTTTCCCTATACTAAATAACTGTATCTGCGATCTCCGTTTTTAGTGCAGAAACATTGATGTATCAAATCAGAAATTACTGTTTTCAATTTGTGTGGCAGGGTTGTAAAAAGAGAAGAAAAATTATAAGATTGTATGCTTTGTCAATGGGTGAGACTGCCAGAGGCTAACTGTTCAAGGAGATCTCTAGAATTTTTTAGAATCCACATCTGATTGATGCAGCTCGTGGAGATGACTTTATCACAGTAGGTTTTCAGGCCATCTCTGACTGCGGTCAGTAAAGTAGTAAGGAGCTTGGAAAATGGCTTAGTGGTGCCTCTGGAGGACCCCGCAGTGAATCTCTGTTTGTATGGGTTCTTATGAAGTTTAGGGACCCAGTATATGTAGGAGAGCTGATTGTTTTCATCATGCACTTTGATGCTAAAGGCTGCTAAAACAGAGTTGTGATTTTCAATTATCTCCTCCCTTGATAGTGAAGTTGGAGTATAAGTTGGGTTTCCTGATGAACTACAATTCCCATCTCCTTTACAAGACAGTCAAGATAGTGTTTCTTACACACGAACAGTATGTTGTTGGAAGCCTTGTCTGCGGGTACAATGGCGTAATTTTCGTGGAGGTTGTCTAGGGTTTTTCTAACGAGGAGATCTTCAAAAATACTGGGATTTCCGGATTTCATTGATGTTTTCAAACGCCGAATACGATTCACTATTAACGACTTAATGGGACCTGATCAGTCGGACAGCGTCTCGACATCTTCTTTCTCTTTCTTTGTCCACTTCCTCGCATAGTCCTCAACTGCATCCATAAAAATTTTGAAGTTGTACTTAAATATCTAAATAGCATCTAAATAGCTCTGTCTTGAAAATTCTAATACTTTTGGATAATTTTAACATATATCTCTGTCTTTAGCTTGTTTGTCTCCCATATTAGCAATAAAACAATCACTTGCATTTACGTTGATATTATTGTGTTATTATAATCATAGCATTGGTTTATTCGCATTAAGTTTAATCTATTCAAAAGCTAATGAGTTAAATCTTTTAATATGGCTGTTTTTGTAGGAGGAGTTACAATACGCTATGTCTATTCTATGCCAAAAAGTACTCATCTGTGTAACGTGTCTTTAGCTGTGATCAAATTTTTTAAAAACTTTTTTTTTCTTCTTTCGTCACGCTAAAAAATACAACCAACAATAATGCAACAAAAAGCAACATATATCACATGAAATACAGAATAACAGAATACCGAAGTTACTGTCAGTCCACTCGGTGGATGTCCTTAGTACTGGATTTGGCTTCCTATTTCGATTTTTTTGGTAATAGTACTTCTTTTTTGACTATTTTTTTATTATGGCTTTCCATATTATTTTATTTTGATGTTGCTTACGAGAGGTTACTCCTTGAAACACCTGTACAGCATAACTAAATTTAACGTTTATAATGCAACTTAGGTAGTTTTCTGCATATGCACATTTCGACAACTTATGTCTCATCAGCGCAGATCAAACCAAATCATTTGAAAGTTCATTAATCGAAAAACATGGTGAAGCTAACAGAGAACAAATAACCAAAAGGATCTTAATAGAAAAGTCAAAATTCAGCTAAGAGGAAAGAGAAATGAGTGATTGCGTATTAGGCAAATCCAGACCACCTTTACATGCATTCAAAAACAGATTTTGTTTTTCTGTTTGACAATACGAAATCTTATTTATTGTTCAGATTGCTCAGTGAGGGTTTTACGTCTATTCATTAATTTTGAAGTTACAAGGCATTTAATTCAAAACACTTTAAGAAGAAAGGGAGGTACAATACAGGCTACAAGGATTTGACTGCCACTGTAAAGAAAGAGAGAAGAAACAAACACTGTTTAAGAGCATGTAGGAAAGTTTTCTGTACGGCATCAAGATTCTGCTATTTGTAGTAAAAAGTGACATTTCTCAATAAAGTTTATCTTAAGTGTTTTGTGGCCAGGCTTTCAATATAAAAATTTAACTACTCGTGGTATTTTCTAATTTCCACTAGCTTGGGATGCCTTAAGTCAGCTGTGAGGTCAAAACTTCCAAGACCTTATTCAAATACCGGGGTCATTCAGATGAAATAAACAACATGTGTTATCGTATTGTGTAAATTATATTGGTATTATTTCTTTTTATCTGTATCTTTATTTGTTATTCATTCAAAATCACTTATGAGTATGTTTCAAATATATTACAGATCTCAGTCAGCCTACGTCTAGAAACAGAGTCATAGAAATGAATAAAGAAATGCAGTCCATGGCAGATCGCAATAAACAACTTGAAGCTAATATAGAAAAACATCAAATCCAGATCATTCATATAGAACGTGAAAGAAATCTGTATAAAGCGAAATATTTAAAGTTAAATGAAATGGTATCATCTAATGCATATTTATTAATGATGATACCAGCCTTATTTTGTTACCATATTTGGATCAACCTAAACAAGCCCTTTGAAAGATTATCCACCAAAGCAGCTTACGCTTACTTTCGTAAAATGCGTCAAGAAACAGAAACACGTCAATATGACCCTGAACTTATAAGAGGTTTATTGGAGGCCAATGCACAAGTGTTAACTGCACGAGTTCATGAAAACTTCCGGATACAACTTTGTTATAAAGAGATTGAAATAAATGACTTGGCATCGCGACTGGCATTTCTAGAGTATGAAAAAGAAAAATTAGCTTATTACCTGAATATTGGTGAAAAGGATCCTATTTTATCTCGAAGAGAAGAGTTTTGGCTGCGCAACCTTTCTAAAACCATACCAATTGCAGGTAATATATTTCTAAAGTTACAGACGATAAAATGGCAAGTATTACTCCTAATCCGATCCTGCTTGCCATTCTAGAGTAACCTATGATGCAAAACAGGCTTTCTCGTAAATTTATTGCGTTGGTATTAGTTTCAATTATTGTAATTATTGCCTTTATTGTTATGTGTTTGAGATCGTTGACTGTGACAATATAACACGGTTGTTTTATATACTCGGCTTGGGATATCCTGTAGTAAGGATGTCCTCCGTCTGTTCGAAACATTTTTGTTTCTAAAGCATAACTTCAAAACAGCTTTAAAGATTTGTATAAATTTTACACGAGATTTTAATCTGAACAAAGATTGCTGGTTTGTTTTTGCATTTTTAGTTCAAATAAAAGAAATCAAATAAACTCTATCAGTTTTTAAATATCTCTGAGTTTATGGTCTTCCAAACGTTTAGATTTTATCTGCACTGAAGAGACATAAGTTGTCGAAATGCGCATATGCAGAAAGTAAATTCACAGTAACTTCGGTATTTAGTTATTCATTCAGGAAATATAGTTCCAAGATAAAAAAAAGTAGGCATAAAATCTACTACATTCGATAGATATCTTTTAACTCTATGTCTACAAATAAAATTATTACAAACGCGTTTCCTTGTTCGTACCATTAATACCTGACATATTTACAGACAGGGCAATTTATATCATCTGAAAACATGTTTAAACGAGTGCTGAGATCCTGCAGCATCCGATATCAAACTTGTTTATGATTAATGAAAGGACACCTCATTTATCACAAAAGAGATGAAGACACTTGTACACAGAAACTTTTTTGTAAAATTTCTATCAGGTACATTAAAAAGGTGACGCCTACATTCTAGTTGATAAATTACGCGTATTTAAAGCAAAAATGCTCACACAATGTGCAACCCAGTCGGAAATTACAAAGATGACATTTTAAGCTACGTATTTTAGTAACTGGACAACCAAACAACTGTTTTGTGCACAACCATTTAGCCTGAAAATTCTTTTTGGTTCGAATTCTTATTTTTTTTAACTAACAATGTTTAAACAATTATGAAAATTCTTTCTTTTTTTTACTCCTCCAGCCGTAAATGTTAACATACCAACTGACGAACTGAACAAAATATTTTTGGAAATATCAAAGGAATTGACAAAGGCAGAGAGATCAAAACTTACACCCGATTGTACAGACCAAGAAAAGAAACAGATTGATCGTCATCCAAATTCAATATTTCAGTTTCTTTGGGAAAAGGATTTTAAGAGAACAAAAGGACAACTCTCATTAGGTACGATCGTAAATTAATTTCAGTGTTAAAGAAGTAAATATATTTAAGCTGACTGAAAATAAAGGCAATAAAGAGAAACCAAATATACATAGAAAACTATAAAATCATACATTAGAGTACGAGCCTTCAACTGTAACCTTGTTTTGGGGTGGTTTGAATATAAGGCCTTTTGATCTAACTATAGAAAAATATCGAATAGAGATTGTATATTCCTTAGTAATTACTGGGGTTGTTTCATTTCGAAAAATAACAAATGATGTTTTGGCGACTTTATTATATTCAAAATAAAACAACATGAGAACTGCATAAGAAACCGCCGATTGAAAGACAAACATTAACAACGAAAGGAAAATGGAACAACCGGATTTGGTACCAGGCCTAGCAAAAGCCAGTAGTAGGATAAGCCGGCTCCTTTTTGTACAAAACCCCCTATCTCTATCTACTTTCCTATAGTGAAATAAACATAAAAACAAACCCAATACATGTAGTCTCCTTTGTACAATAACATTATTTATATCTCTGGGTTTTTTTTTTTATTTATTTATTTTTAATATTTTCTCAGTGGTGTAAGACTTAGAATCTTTAGGTGGCGGTGTAAGAGTAAACATCTTAAGGTGTGATATTCAGAATAACAATTGTTAACATAGGGTCTTTGTTGGCAGCTATTATGAGATAATTTTGTCAGATAATTTTTTAATAAGGCCCTTCTTCAGACATGGTCATGCTTTCTGTAAGAAACTGCATTAATATTGTCTAATATACTATTTTGGCATAGTATACCTACAGCCATGCACTATGCCTTGGAAGGCGAAGCTACAGTATTGTCAATTAAATAGTGATGAAAATCTTACTTGTAGGCATCTACCGTCATAGATTTCAATCTCATTTTGTACAATGTCTAATAGAATAAAGTTTTTGCCTCACTTGTGACCATTCATTTTACTTATCTTTTCATTTTATATCATGAAATAAATGAATTTGTCAGATCCACCATAAAAAGTTATTTTTCAAATTTCCATTACAACTATTTGAAATATAGGAATTTAAACTGAGAGTATCTAAATAAAAAGATCAACTATTCATTAACTTGGAAATTATAATAAAAAGATGAAAATTTATGACACAGTCATCATAATAATGATAATTTCATTGTGTTTAGCAATGACTATGCCAAAATAGTGATCAGGGTTGAATACACATAGTGCACTCCACTCTGGATCGTACACTATGGTATCAACCCTGACCACTGTTTTGGCATTCTCATTGCTAAACACAATGTTATTATCAAAATGTGGGTAAATGTGGTTTTAACTGGTGAAATGGTATAAGTTAAAATATTTTAATGTGTCATTTGTATAGTGTCTTGTGTATGTATGTTGCCCCTTGGCGGTCATTCCAGATAAGATCTAATCGTGGTGGTAAGCAGTTTAGAAGGAAATCATGTGAAGAAAATTTGTTTTACCTTGGTATAATAATAGTTTTAAATATGAAAAAAGAAAGGAAATGGGGTAAATGTCAAGGAGACGACATCCCATATCCAGGCCAAAACGACCCAAAACAAAGCATCCAGGGGCCACCTGGAAGAATATCAAAAATGGTATTTCCTTTGATTGCATTGTAGAAATTGTTTCTCGCTTCCTTTGCTTGAAAGGAATAAAACCTAAGTATTGCATTTTGTATGTTGATAAAAAATATTATGAAATGCAAATACTCCAGGTCACAATCGGTCTCCATTAATTTTATCATTTATTGTGTTTTCATGCCTCGTTACGTATGGTATCCTTTTGAGGTAATACAACTGATTCGGAACCCAGTCAGGCACATATTAGGTGTAACACAACTAATTCGGAACCCAATCAGGCACATATCTGAATATAGTCCTTATTGAGGAAACATATTTCCGAGGAAGTGTTAATAGTGTCGTAGATTAAAAATATTGGCAAGTCATTATAAATTAAATTGAAAAGGCATTCGATATTGATTCTTTTAAGCCTAAATTTATACGATTTTTTTTAAAATTAAATATTTTATGAGCATTGAAAGCGGAGGCATTTTTCCCGTGAAAACAGAGACAGGAAGTACCTATCTCTTGTCTGTGACCTACCGGGAACCATTTTTTTTTCTTATATTACAGTTAAAGTCGGTTGATTTTGACATGAGGGTTTACCGAAAGATGTGTCCTTCAGATGAGACAAGTGTCATTATTTGTTTTGTAAATTAGGAGTTTGTTGTATTTAAAAGGATGGCAATTTATTTCTTTATTTATGCAATATTATTAATTCGGGTTTTTTCTTAATAAATTTGTATATTTTAGGGGGATTTTTACTCTTTATTGTGACGAAGTATTTTTATTTTGAATATATGAGTACCACGCAATTAACGTATTAATAGGCTTCTTAACATAACTTGTATCAAAGCAGAACTTTTTTACTTACATAAAAATATGTATAGGTTTTTAGTACATATTTCTAGAAATATCATTAGACTATAAAATTTCTTTTCTTATCCAAACAGTGCAGTGGATTGAGAATGTGACGGCAATTTTGGGCAGAACTGATATAAAACAACGTTTTCATGCAATGGTACAGTCATTCATGAGAAAGAAACCAGAGCAGGACACCAAGTCAAAAGTTACTTCAAAATCACCGGGACCGAGACGTGGTAATGTGAAAGGACAACGAAAGAGACGTGCTACGGTTCCATCTGATGTTCATCCTAGGATGAAATCTGATTTTGACCAATCATCATCATCTGGATTCGGAGAAATGGAAATGGGGGACGAAAGCAGTCTTACTGAGTTTCAGATTTTAAATGGTCGAATGAACAAAATTGAATCAATGTTAGAAAATTTTGTCGCACTGAATAGTCGACCAAGCTACCCATTTCAAAATGTTCCCAAGGGGACAGAAAACCCCTTTTCATCTATTTCGTCTTTCATTCCGAAACATAACTGATGTCAAGGTGTTAAAAATTAACAACATGATTAAAGTAAACCATTAAATTCTAATAATAAACGAAAAAATAACTGTGTGTCATTGAAAGCATAATCTTGTGCATGACAATATTGGTCTTCCTTTTATTTAAAGTTATTGCGCAAATTGTTGACATATATCATTGCTAACTTATAACTTGAAATTTTGTGTACAATGCTATGTTTTAGAAATGCTTTTTTCTTGACCTCTTGGCTTAAAATCTTACTCAATGTTTGTCAAGTAAGTTGTCTTCAAAGCCAATCTATAGTGGATAGGGGTAATAACAAAATTACTGAACAGAATTGTCAAAAGCCAATGTCCAGGGGGAAAACGTTCAATGGTTCAATGTTGCAGCGTAAAATTAGTGAATTCAAAATATGTATCAGCTGTAATACTTAAAATACTTAATTGAATATAATTGCAATATTTATTTTTAATAAAAAATAAATATTGCGATTATATTCAATTATTTACAGATATAATTAAATCAGTTGATATAAATTCTTGCACTCATTTTAATATTTAATTGGATTCTATTTCTTTCATGTTTATTTCATTTTCACAGCAGTGAACAGGAAATCAGTATCTTACTGATAAAAACAGCGAGGTTTCATTTAAGGGAATTGTTGCTAATTTTATATTTTAATATTTTTAAGTCAATCAAAATAAAGTTACTCATATTTTAAGATTGCAGTATAAAAACAATATACATGTAGTGTCTCCAGATATGAGATTTATTTGTATTCGGCACGAAACAGGCTGCAATGCTCGCTGAAGCTCGCATTACCCCTGTTTCTAAGCCCCATTTAAATAAATCTCATATCTGAAGACCCTAAACGTACATTATTTAAGAGTCATTCTTTGTAAGCATTAAACAACTTGCATTATAGCTTGGAAACTGCATGTCTTAGATTTTGATCATATTTTATGTATGAAGTTCGAACACCATATTATTGACAAAAATAAGGTAAAACTTTTTAAAGAGCGTTGGTTGCCATGGTCAGGGGTAGCTTCGCTATGCCCCAATGTTGCCTAAAGCACTGCATCTAAAGAATATCAAATAATGTATGTTCTGTTGTAGCAGTCATAATTTTGTGTTCTAAAACCTAATTCGATAGGACTGAGAAGATTCTAAATATGTTTATACACAGGTGCGAATCTATGGAATTTGAAAAGAGGGGGTTCCAAATAGAATCTGATTCATAGCATATATTACTTCTCTAACCCTGTAACTGAGTGTAACAAGATCGATGTTGAAAATATCACCTAGTGGAGCCAGGCGCGATATTTTTTTGGTTTTTCTCAGTAAAACATTGGGATATTCATTAAAAATACATGATTGCCCAGAAAAAAGGGGGTTCCAACCCCCGGAACCTCCCCTTGGACCCGCCAATGCAACACTTAGGAGTTTTTAAAGTACAAATCTTTTGCAGTAACAATCGTATTATATTACACTCAAATTATACAGCAGATTCCCCTAGAATACAGTGACCACAATTGGTTCAAGTCTGCAAATATTTTGTGCGAAATTATGATTAATATGTTTACTGTATGGTCTTAAGTGANCCCCCCCCCCCCCCCCCTTAGGTCGGAAAATATTTAAAATTCCTAGGGGTTTTAAAAAAAATGGGTTCCGGGCCCCCCCTTTTGAAAAAAATATTGGTCGGGCCCCCCCTTAGCAGAAAGTCTGGATCCGCCACTGGTTATGTCGTTATTTATATAGTTGCACTTTTTGCATTTTTATGGAGGTGGTTATCAATAAAATACATTTCGAGTGCATTGATGTGCAGGTAGATTTTACACTGCAGATATATTTTTAACTTGTATTTCTTTTTTTCTTCACTTGTAATGTAAGGTTTGTGAGCAAGGGGAGATAACTTAAAATAAAAAGCAAAATGTATAAAAATGATGGTTTGGTTGGTCATAATTAAACGTCGAATACGCTGTCTACTTCCCTCAGTTTTCCGCTTTGCCGCCATTTGGTTGTAATTTTGAAACTAAGAAAAATCAGTCGTCCGTATCTCGTCAAAAAAAAATAAACATAGTATAAACATTCAAACATCTTTTTATTTTATTTGCTTGTAATCTGAAGCGTACAGAATTCAAACTTACGTCCAACATTGTTTAAAATACACTTCAAGCGAAGCGGTGACGTCACGATGTAAAGACAACTTTCAACACAAAAGACCATGACGTAGCTCCGCATTTTCAATTCATAGATTTCCAGACAAAGAAATAAGTTATAACGTTAACTTGTTTGATTCCTCTCTTGTCAAATTTTAATAGTCATTACTCACATTTCTTACAAATATGTGTACAATGTCATCTGCAGATTGTGGACATACTAAACATTAGAACATGTATACCAATTAGTGCGAGTAATCCCACTTTAACCAACAGCTTTTCTCATTCATGGCTTTTTTCGACTTACCTGGTTTAAATTGTGTAGAAGTTTAAACATATGGGCTAGGTAGCCCTTCTGACCCTTCTTGATAAATTTTGTTGTGTCACATCCGGTGTACAAATATCTGGGTTGAACTTTATGTTGAGGTTTTCCAGTGGCTGTTTAACTGGCTTTAGAAAGCATTGACGGATTTACTCTCGACTACTTTGGCTGGTACATTATTCCAAGTGTCAACTACTCGTTGGGAAAAACTGATTTTTCTGATATTAGTCCTGCACTGTTTTTATATATTTCATTCTTGTGGCCTCTTGTGCTTCTCTCATTTCTTGGAAATATCTGGTTTTTATATTGTCAATTTTTTTGATGATTCTACATGTTAAAACTTTAAAATCCTTGCACTCGATCATATTGATAGTTTATCAGTGCTCTTAATTCAAGAAGAATCTGTAATGAACGTAGCCTTCTCACTGTCTTCCATGTTGTAGACGCTCCAACGTGACGTCAAACCTTGCGTAATGTTCCGATTGCATAACGGAATGGAATGAGCCATTTTCCGGAAAAAATGTGTACAGGTTTATGAAAGTTTTATTTAATACCATTTATTATTAATTGAAATGAATAACTTATTTGTATAAAATATGTTTTTACTGTGCTAGCAATCTGACTAGCGTGCTGTCCTGATTACTCTCGTTGTGTATGCAATATGTTCTTAGTACAAAAAACCCGGATATTACATTGTACCAGAGACAAAAAGATACATGTATCTATGTGTTTCTGGTTATGCCACCTAAAAATCTTCGTTCAACAAAAAATTTTAATTATACTGACTGCCGGTAACATATTTTTTGTTCAAAAATCAATGCATAATTACCTCCCTTTATAAAATTCCCAACTGCCAAGAATGCAATTTATTATTTTTTTTCAAATCTGTTGTAACTTAACTTTCTAAACATAAAAATGCACTTTAAAATTAAATATGTTAAATATAATTATAAGATTAAAATAGTTTGCAAATGCCAATATAAATAAATGCAAATAAAAATTTTGGCTTGTACCTTGAAGACAATAAAGTTTTGTGATTACTCTTGTTGTGAAAAATCATGATATTCTGATACTACTCATCAAATAAGAGCACCCAGTAAGAGTGCCCAGAATCAGTTCTTATTCATCTGAGAATCAGAGTAAATAGATAAAAAATAAGTTATATATCATACAGAAGAACGGATGTGATAACAAAATAAATACTTAAACATACACTTATCAATACTTAAATGGGCATATTTTGATGGGTTAATCATATAACCTACTAAACTGTTTGTAACAAGAAATTAAAATGACTGATGATCACAAATATGGATACCATATGCGGCTGTATCAACTGAAATCATCAGCATGTCTTTTGAATAAGAATTCTGGCTGTCAATTTTTGCATGTGTCATGTTTATGAGCTAGCCACAAAAATCGAATTTGTTTTAATTTGACATCAGTTCAGTTCGAAGTGTTTGGTTCCACATTAAAAATATGACCATACAAACTACAAAATCCAAATTTTTGAAAACGAACAAAAAGTAGCATATTCAAAACAAATCAAAACTTAATGCAATGCAAGCTGTAATTAACAGCATTAGCTATTGGACATATACTGAACATAAAAGGATGGTAAAATTTTAATGGTTTAAAATATATATAAGGGTCATTAATTTAAAAATATATTGAAATGAAATAAATTAATGGCCATCATTTTAAAATTAATGGCAATTAAATGTTTAAGTGCTGTCTTTTATTAAATTTGACTCATTTAATGGCCATGTTGTTTGTAAAAAATTATGTATACAATTAATGGTCATTAAATGTTCACTCAGGAGACCAATATTATTGCCATTCCTTTGATGGCCATTAAATTACATGCGTAAAGTAAATAATGGGCATTAAATCACCATTAATATTTTTTGTTACAAAAAATAATGGCCATGGTATACGATAAGGTTTTAATAAGGCCACAATAATGGCTTTTTAGTGGGATCAAAGACTAGAAAAGCTTGATTTAATGGCAATTAAAAATGATTTTAATGGGTTTTTCGTAAGCCCATTAATAACTTCATTACAAATCTTAATAGGGTTTTTAATGGGTTAGTGTTATTTTAACAGGTTTTAATGGGAATTTAATGGGATGACGATGCAGTAGTGTTGGCTGAATCCAATAAGATGCTTTGAAATCATATTTTTAGTATATAAAATGACAATAAAACTTTGAAAAAGTGTGCAATGAAGGGATATGGAGTAAAAGCAAATGTGACAAAATCTCCACAAATACGAGGGAAAAACAAGCAATGGAACAACGCTTTTATTGTTGTTCTTCATCATGTGTATTGATTTTGCAATTTTCCAAATTCCGAGGATTTGTAATGTTTCTTTACTTTTAAGGGTTCAATTTCCTTGAATTAAGTTTTTTCTTGAATTTTGACATTATTAGATATCATAAACGATATTTTAATTTTTACAATAAATCATACTGAAAATCTTACTTCAAAGGGAGATAATTTTAGACTTGTGTCTCCAAAAATGTTGCTTAATCTGCCAAGGGTGAAGAGGAGATGATCGGATCTTAACCCTTGGCTAGCGAAGATGTCTTTTTCTCACTTTTGAGACAGAACAGTTCCTATTTTTAGCGGTGTGAGATTTCCTTGTCTTGTACCCCCCGGTACAAGACAGAATTTACTAAGGCAACGTATTCTGACGTCATTGACGTCGCTTAGGAACGACGGATGACAAGAACGGCATGGTGGTGAAAAAAACATAGTTTGTGATTACAAAAGTGAGAAAATAAATCAAACACCGTTGAAAATGCAAGATTTTGAAATCTCAGACACCCTCGGGTAAGATTTCAATCGTTCTCTGACTCGGCAAGCCTCGTCAGAGAAATATTGAAATCTTACCCTTGGGTGTCTGAGATTTCTTGATCTTGCCTTTTCACCGGTGTTAGATTCATATAGGCTTAGATTGAATAAATTTAAAAAATACCTTATTATCACTCTTCATATTAGTAGCTGTTTTTCTTTTTATATTCGTATTTTGCCTGTCCTACTCTGTAATTTGCCGCATGTTTTGCCTTATCATAATTTCGTTTGATCCTGTCATTTCTGCAGTACTTTTACTTCTTCCATAACTTTCGTTTCTTAATTAATGCCTCCAATGTTGCCTCATTCATCCATGGGGTATCAAATTTGTATGTCGTAGATTTGCGCACCTTTATATTTTCCTTAATATATTTATTTAATATGTTATCGGCAAATCTACTCCAAAGCTCAATGACATCTCCACTGGACATTTCTGACTCCCACTGTATACAACTTAATATTTTGTTGATTTCATCGTAGTTTCCTTTGTAAAACCCCAGTGTTTCTTGAATTTCTTTCTCATTGATTTTACTTATTAATTGAAAATCGAATTCCGCGACTTCCCAAAGGAGAATATTGGATGATATTGTCTATCATTCCTTCCTCGTTCGTAAATATAAGATCTGGTAAGCTATGAAGATTAAATCTCTTCTATATCCAGTAGGATTTTTAACATGTTGGTATAAGTAAGTATCTCTAATAACTTCTAAAAATTCAGATGCAAGGTGTTCATTACCTACACTGGTATAGTTATTTTCCCAGTCTATTTCTTTAAAGTTGAAATCACTTACATACAATAAATAATCATATCTTATGTTGTTAATTTTATTTGTAGATAACAATTCTCTCAGTTCATCTATGCAGAGTGTTGTTGTACCACTGGGCCTTCTACTAATAATTACTTTCCGTTCGAAAAAATGTAAGCCTAGTTGTACATACTCTATATTTTAGTATAGCTTGCTATCTATTTGTGAGGAATTAAGTCCTTTTTTAAGCTCACCTGGCCTAAAAGGCCATGTGAGTTATTGCCATCACTATGCGTCCGTCGTCCGTCGTCTGTCGTCCGTCCGTCCGTCAACAATTTCAAACATCTTCTCCTCTAGAATCGCTGAGCCAAATTAAACCAAACTTGCTCTGAATCATCATCAGGGTATGGCTTGTCAAAGTGATGTTCAGTTTGTCCCTCTGTCGAACAACATGGCTGCCATTGCTAAAAATAGAACATAGGGGCAAATTGCAGTTTTTGGCTAATAACTCGAAAAACGTTACACATATCAAAAAAAAATCTAACAGGGAAAAATATGATCAGCATGATGAGATCTATCCACTGTGCAATTTTGAAGAAAACCTGAAAACCCATCTCGGAGTTATAGCCCTTTTTCCGTTAAATTTTCAAAATTTTTGCATGTTTGTCCGTCAACAATTTCAAACATCTTCTCCTCTATAACCGCTAAGCCAAATTAAACCAAACTTAGCCTGAATCATCATCAGGGTATGGCTTCTCAAACTGATGTTCAGTTTGGCCCTCTGTCGAACAACATGGCCGCCATTGCTAAAAATAGAACATAGGGGTAAATTGCAGTTTTTGGCTAATAACTCGAAAACTGTAACAGATATCAAAAATCTGACATGGGGGTAAAAATGATCAGCATGATGAGATCTATCCATTGTGCAATTTTGAAGAAAATCTGAAACCCATCTCGGAGTTATAGCCCTTTTTCCGTTAAATTTTCAAAATTTTTGCATTTTTTTTATTTCAAAAAGTGTAACAGATAGAGGTCAAGTGTAAATTGCAAAAATGTTCAGCATATCAAGATCTACCCACCCTGAAATGTTGAAAAAAATCATAAACCCTTGTAGGAGTTATTGCCCTTTTTCACCGAATTTTTAAAATTTTCGTATTTTTCATCTTTTATTTCAAAAACTGTAAATGATGAAGGTTAATGGCCGCCTAAAAAGGCGGGAAATCAACATTGTCCGATTTCAATGAAATTTGGTTTCCAACTACATGTAGATATTGATGTTGCGACTTCAAAACCGGTGTTGAAAATTGTTTGTTGACCGCCATTTTCGAAATGGCCGCCAAAAAAGGCGGGAAAATTCAACATTGTCCGATTTCAATGAAATTTGGTTCCCAAATAGATATTGATGTTGCGACTTCAAAACTGGTGTTGAAAATTGTTTGTTGACCGCCATTTTCAAAATGGCCGCCAAAATGGACGGGAAATTACAACATTGTCGTTTTTCAATGACATTTGGTTTCCAAATTGGTCTTGATGTCGTAACTTCAAAACTGATGTTAAAAATTGTTTGTTGACTGCCATTTTTAAAATGGCCCCAAAAAGTCGGGGAAATTCAACATTGTCCGATTTCAATGAAATTTGATTTCTAAGTAGATATTGATGTTGCGACTTCAAAACCAATGTTAAAAATTGTTTGTTGACTGCCATTATCAAAATGACATCTTGACTTCAAAACTGGTGTCGAAAGTGGTCCTTAGCAAGAACGTTTTTGCCAAAAAAGCCCAACAAAGAAATATAGTAAAACATGATCAGACTTTAAAAACAGTTCAAGATATTGGAGGTGTTTTAGCTACGAAAGTTTGAGAAACTGAAGACCAACTGTATAACTTACAATTTTACCTTGATTGTGGCAACTGAAGCCAGGTGAGCGATAAGGCTCTTGGGAGCCTCTGGTTGTAATGTTTATTGGTATAAATAACAGTATATAGTAATATTGGCATATTGACAGTTATATAATATTACAATAATTGTACATTTAGGTATCACAAAATCAATAATGTTTTATTTTAATATTTCAAACATTTGTTTAAAACAACTCAGAATTTTAAAAAGGATAAATAAAAAAAACAAAAAAACAAAGGTTGTTTGTGGATCAGGCTATTAAGTAATTTTCATTTCTTATTCAAATTAAAAGGTAAAGAATCTTAATATTGATATTAATGTATCTTTAAGTCCTTTTTGTATATAATAAACCTCCTCGTTTGGTGAATACTTTCGATGTAGAAATAAACATGTCGTATCCATCAATTTTCCATTATGTACTACTGATATTTGACTGCTCTATATTTTTGCGCATAATTTCTGTTAGTGCTATAATATCATTATCTTTCATCTGAATCGGTGTGGACAATTCATTTCTTTTATTTACAAAACTATCTATATTTGTGTAAAAAAATTTGAGGAGCTCACTATTTACAGTGCTAATATCAAGATTAAAACTTGTATTTAAACTCCCTTCCTATTTCCTAATTTTAGCGATATATCAGACCCAAGAGCCTGAGTGTTGTAGACTTGTTTCATATCTATACCTCCAATAACTGTGTCATCCCCTATTCTTGAAAATGTCCGATTTCCTGCATTATTTTGACCAAAAAATGTGGATTTCCAATTCCTATTGGATCCAACAAGTGTTGTGATTGATTTTGTCTTGACGGAGCGCTATCAAACATAACATCCTCTGACCGTCCAGCCGCACCTATAATTTTTTCGTTTTCCTGTGCTCATTTACTGTATCTGTCTGTTTGAATCACGTTTAAATGTGCTCCCTTTTTCTGTTCTTTTAACCTGTCAGACCTCCGTTTCTTTTTTAATTCTCTTTGTTGCACTGTCAGGTCCTTTGCAATTATATATTTTGACAATTTATCAGCACTTGCGCATATGCAGAACCTAAATTCACAGTAACCTCGGTATTTTGTTATTTGGTATATACCTAATTTTAGATGCATTATCTAGTATTCCTTTACGTTCTGTTTTGTTGTTAAAAATATTTTTAGTGGTCGATCTATTGCCTAATCTAAAGAACAATTTAATGTCTGGTTTTTCAACTTTAATTGCCATACACAGGTTGTTAAAAATATTGAGGTCATGCTCTTTCCTTGCTACATTTGATTCATCAGCACTCTCCGGTAAATTAAAAATAATTACGTTCATTGTCTTATTTTCTGACCTTCATTTTCTCAAATTTCCTTTCTTACATCATCTCGTGTCTAGATTTTAATTCATTTTCAATTTCTTCGACTAATTCTGGTTTAATAATAGCCACTTCCTCCTTAATTTTATCCCTCATTCCAAATTTCATTTAAGTAATTTTCTCTGCAAGAGTTAATAATCTAGAGTTTGTGGTATCTTCAATGGATTCCAACGTTGTTTTCATATTTGTTAAAGTAGGAAAGTTTTGTTTGCAACATTTACAAATCCACTCAAAGTTACCCTTCTGCAAGAGCAATAAATAATGCCTTAGTTTAAACAAAAAATTACATCATAAATACTACATACCAATCCATCTGTGTCTTCCGTAACAGTCTTTGTTTCACAATTCGGGCATGAGTCACTGCCTATTCTTGGCCTTATACCTCTCGGTACAGGGGTTAAACATATCATTTTCGCTGCCATTTCTACCTACTTTCATTCATATTGAATTATATACAAGTAATGTAATATGGTGGCTTATTGATTGACCAATTCACTTTGTTTCACACATTTTATATACACTAAAATTTAGTTTCTTAAATGAGACCTTATTTAAGATAAGGGATATCTTCCACGAGTGTGAGAAATTTCGTCTTTTCACGAGTGAAACGAGGGTTAAAGACGAAAAATTTCTCACACAAATGATCTTTAATTTGGTCGAATTAGCCATTTTTGTATTTATAAGAAGCTATTTCTTCCGTAAAATACATAGATCCGACCGAATGAAAGCAAAACTTGTCATTCATCATGGAGTTTTCTTCTATGAGATTTTAAAGTCTATGAAAACTGCAAGTTCCGTTTCTGGTTTTTGTCATATACTAGCAGATTTCATACGGAGGTTTATGTGATTTTGAATTCGATGAAATTGTAAAATATGATCCGTACATCGGAAATATTTTTTTGAATATGATTTCTAGATAGAATTTAACGTTAGTATATGATTACAGGAATCAAATGTTGATTCAGCTGTTAAAAATATTAGCATAACAAACCAATAATTATAAGCTGACGAGACAAGAAATAATCAGAAGTTGACGGGGTTATCGGGGATCAATTAAATTTTGCAGTAAACTGGTTTTCGATATTGAGACACAACTTTATTAAAAAAAAGTGCAAAATGTATGCACTTTCAAACAACCAGTAGGCAGAAACACATCAACAGAGCAACATTTATATATTTTAACTTTGGGTGGGGGAGGGGGGAGTTCAGGGGCTTACCCTTTGTAGAAAAAAAATTCACTAGAACTCAACAAATTAACACAAAATAAAACAATATTTAGTGTGTGTTACTGTTTTGTGGAAAAGCTAAAGATATTATTACCAACCAACCAACAGAGAACCTGGTCAGATTATATCTGTAAGCAAGGTCAAAATGACAATCTTATGACCCAACCTGACCATAGATAGCCATAAATGATCATAATTTTTAATCATAACTATTTCCACGGCCATTAAATCTGCAAGCAGAAGGTCAGAATGATATTTTATGTCCAAACTTGACCATAGATAGCCATAAATGATCATAATTATAAATCGCAGCTATTTCCACAGCCATT
>MJUU01032264.1:106035-116521 GCA_002080025.1 Modiolus philippinarum
AACTTTGGGTTGGGGAGGGGGGAGTTCAGGGGCTTAACCTTTGTTGAAAAAAAAATTCACTAGAACTCAACAAATTAACACAAAATAAAACAATATTTAGTGTGTGTTACTGTTTTGTGGAAAAGCTAAGGACATTATTACCAACCAACCAACCAAACAACCAACAGAGAACCTGGTCAGATTATATCTGTAAGCAAGGTCAAAATGACAATCTTATGACCCAACCTGACCAAAGATAGCAATAAATGATCATAATTTTTAATCTGAACTATTTTCACAGCCATTACATCTGCAATCATAAGGTCAGAATGATATTTTATATCTCAACCTGACCACAGATAGCCATAAATGATCGTAATTATAAATCATAACTATTTCCACGGCCATTAAATCTGCAAGCAGAAGGTCAGAATGATATTTTATGTCCCAACTTGACCATAGATAGCCATAAATGATCATAATTTTTAATCTGAACTATTTTCACAGCCATTAAATCTGCAAGCATAAGGTCAGATTGATATTTTATGTCCCAACCTGACCACAGATAGCCATAAATGATCATAATTTTTAATCTGAAATATTTTCACAGCCATTAATCTGCAAGCATAAAGTCAGAATGATATTTTATGTCCCAACCTGACCACAGATAGCCATAAATGATCATAACTAATAATCGCAACTATTTCCAAATGAATGAAATCTGAAAACATAGGTCAGAATGACATTTTATGACCCAACCTAACCACAGATAGCCATAAATGATCATAATAATTATTCGCAGCTATTTCAACAGCACTTAAATCTTCAAGCATAAGGTCAGAATGATATGTTATGTCCCAACCTGACCACAGATAGCCATAAATGACCATAATTATTAATCGCAGATATTTCCACAGGCATTAAATCTGCAATCATAAAGTCAGAATGATATTTCATGACCCAACCTGACCATATATAGCCATAAATGAGCATAACTATTAATCGCAACTATTTCCACAGCTGCCATTTCTAATTTCCTACTTTCATTCATATTGAATTATATACAATTATATACAAGTAATGTAATATGGTTTATGTGCCTTATTGATTGACCAATTCACTTTATTGCACACATTTTATAAACACTAAACTTTAGTTTTGAAGAATAATAGTTTCTTATATGAGACCTTATTTAAGATAAGGGATATCTTCCATGAGTGTGAGAAATTTCGTCTTTTCCAGAGTTAAACAAGGGTAAAAGATGAAAAATTTCTGACACAAGCGGAAGATATCCCGATCTTTAATTTTGATCGAATAAGAAGCCATTAAAATACATAGATCTAACCGAATGAAAGCAAAGCTTGCCATTCATCGTGGAGTTTTCTTCTATGACGTTGTCGTATGAGATTTTAAAGTCTATGAATTCCGGTTTTTGTCATATACTTGCAGATTTCATACGGGGGTTTATGAGATTTCAAATTCGATAAGATTTTAAAGTATATTCCGTACAACGGAAATATTTTTTTTTTTTAAAAATATGATTTCCATATAGAATTTAACGTTAGTATATGATTATAGGAATCAAATGTTGATTCAGCTGTTAAAAATATTAGCATAACAAACCAATAATTATAAGCTGACGAGACAAGAAATAATCAGAAGTTGACGGAGTTATCGGGGATCAATTAAATTTTGCAGTAAACTGAATTTCAATATTGAGACACTACTTTATTCAAAAAAGGTGCAAGATGTATGCACTTTCAAACAACCAGTAGGCAGAAACACATCAACAGAGCAACATTTATATATTTCAACTTTGGGTTGGGGAGGGGGGAGTTCAGGGGCTTACCCTTTGTTGAAAAAAAAATTCACTAGAACTCAACAAATTAACACAAAATAAAACAATATTTAGTGTGTGTTACTGTTTTGTGGAAAAGCTAAAGACATTATTACCAACCAACCAACCAACCAACAGAGAACCTGGTCAGATTATATCTGTAAGCAAGGTCAAAATGACAATCTTATGACCCAACCTGACCATAGATAGCAATAAATGATCATAATTTTTAATCTGAACTATTTTCACAGCCATTACACTGCAAGCATAAGGTCAGAATGATATTTTATATCTCAACCTGACCACAGATAGCCATAAATGATCGTAATTATTAATCATAACTATTTCCACGGCCATTAAATCTGCAAGCAGAAGGTCAGAATGATATTTTATGTCCAAACTTGACCATAGATAGCCATAAATGATCATAATTTTTAATCTGAACTATTTTCACAGCCATTAAATCTGCAAGCATAGGTCAGAATTATATATATTTTATGTCTCAACCTGACCACAGATAGCCATAAATGATCATAACTTATAATCGCAACTATTTCCAAATGAATGAAATCTGAAAACATAAGGTCAGAATGACATTTTATGACCCAACCTGACCACAGATAGCCATAAATGATCATAATAATTAATCGCAAGTATTTCCACAGCCATTAAATCTTCAAGCATAAAGTCAGAATGATATTTTATGACCCAACCTGACCATAGATAGCCATAAATGATCATAATTATAAATCGCAGCTATTTCCACAGCCATTAAATCTGCCAGCATAAAGTCAGAATGATATTTTACGACCCAACCTGACCATAGATAGCTATAAATGATCATGATTATTAATCGCAAATATTCCAAAACAATAAAATCTGCAAGCATAAGGTCAAATGATATTTTATGACCCCACCAACTAACAAATAACAATGTATGGTCAGAGTTTTTCACCAAAATTTTACCATAGCTATGAAATGTGCAAGCCTTAAGTAAACCAACCCACTGAGTGTCATTATTTTTCATTGCAACTTTTAACACAGCCAACAAGTTTGAGCAATATTTTAAATATTTCCCAAAGTAATGATTTGTTAGTTATAATAACCAAATTATCTGGGCCATAAATTTTTGCCTGCTTTACGAGATTAAATGGTCATTAGCCTCAAGCCCCTTAATTGGAGTGAGTTTTTAATATATTTCATCATGCAATGCAATCATTTTCTTCTTTTTAGCCCTTTCGCTTTGAAATTTAAATATTTAAATCCTACAATCTATTTTCAAAATGAAGGATGCTTCAAACAGACCCATACTGACAAAGTATCTATATAGAAATACAAAAGTTTTATAAGCCTATAAATGACTTTTAGTGATTTTTTAATTTTTCTTTTACTTTAATGATGAAACATGAAGTACTTTTAGTTTCGCTACAGTACAATCATTTACATACATAATTTAATCTGGAAAGAAAATTAAGAACAACAGTGCCTCTTCCAAAAGAGTGAATCACATCACAAATCTCTGACAAAGAGTGGATAATTTTGAAAACATAATTGTACAACTATAGGCATTGTGGTAAAAATAATCCTATATAGTTTGGTAGATTACTGTCATTTTTAAATTCCCAGTTAATATCAACTTTATATATGAAACGGTTTTCAAAATATAGCAATTTATTACAACATTTTTTCCTTAGGATCAAATGTTAAACTATGATCTGCAGTTGCAGCTATCTTAGATCTATAATGGGTAGTAAATTCAGACATTTGTTTAATTACCATCATGTTACCATACCTAGTTAATATCAACTTGGTCTTTGAAACAGTTTTCAAGTTACAATTCACAACATTGTGCTGTGGTAAACTATTGACTGGTGCAGTCATTTTGAATTTGTATTGGTGCAAATATGCTAAACTTGGTAGATGATCATCATGTTACAATGCCTAGTTAATATCATCTTGATGTATGAAACGATTTTCAAGAAGTATCATTTTACACCATTTTCAAATACGCTTAGCTATGTTCCTAGGTGACGGCCATCTTGCATGAGATGGGAATATGTTGAAAATATGTGAGAATTGTATTTCTTGATAAGCTGAACACTTTTGCCATTCATACTTGACTTCCATCTCAAATCGTTTTTGAAAAATAAGACTGAAAATATGTGAGAATTGTATTTCTTGATAAGCTGAACACTTTTGCAATTCACACTTGACTTCCATCTCAAATCGTTTTTGAAAAATAAGACAAAATGTATTTAATTACGAAACTTTTACAAAGAAGGCAATAACTCCTACATGGACATTTACTTTTCTTCGAAATTTCCGGAATTGAATATCTTGGTATGCTGAACATGTTTGCAGTTCAAAGTTACCTCTATCCGTTATAGTTTTTCTAATAAAAAAATATGAATCTTGCATTCTGATCATTTTTACCCTATGTCAGATTTCTTATATATGATACGGTTTCTGAGTTATTTGCAAAAAAAAATGTTAACAATTGTTGTCTTTGTTCTATTTTTAGCAACAGCAGCTATGTTGTTTGGTCTACAGACTTAGAAATTACAAACTTGAAAGTGCATACCCTGGTGATGGTTCAGGCCAAGTTTGGTTTCAATTAGCAAAAATGTTTTGGAGAAGATTTTTGGAATTGTTGGCGGACGATAGACGATATTTGATGGCAAAAGCTCACGACTTTTTTGGTCAGGTGATCTAAAAAGTGGCTTTTACAAAATTTTATAATGGACAGACAGACGACGGACAATATAAATGAAAAAAAATCAGCAATATCATTGATTTCTATAAAAAAAGCTACAGATCCTACGACCAACACTTTACATACTCCCCCTTTTATTTTGCAAATATCAGAAGAACAATTTTCCATAAGGTTTATGTTCCTCAGCAAGCGGCTATCTTAGATTTACTTATTTGGAACCCCTATAACGAGTAAAGAGGAAAGTGAATACTATCTTAAACTTTCATTTAATTTTCAAAATTTTGTATAATGTCGGACTATTGATCGTCGGACTAATGACTGTCGTACTATTGACCGTCGGACTAATGACTGTCGGACTATTGACTTTTGGACCAGTGAGATGACCCCGAAATATTGTGATATTGTAAATTTTTATACGACCGCAAAAAAAAATTGAGGTAGTATAATGGTATGGCGCTGTCGTCGTCGGCGTCGTTGTCTGTAGACACATTTGTTTTTGGTCAATAACTTAAGTTCCATTAAATCAATTCTTATGACATTTTAACACAATGTTCCATGGCAAAAAAGAAAGGCTGGAATAAGTGTTGGTTTTTTCGGCCCTCCTGTTTTTAAAACAGTGGCCACAAAGGGCTAAAATTAGGATTTCAGTGGCATTTTGTTTTTGTTTTGATTCATGTTGATGAAAGCTGTCAGTAGTATGTCAACAGATTTAGCGTAACTCTTACAGTTTCCTAGCTTTCAGCCATCATAAGCATGAAATGTGCTGATTTTTATGTTCCCTATTTGTGACCTGCTAATTACTGTGTCAAGCTCCTTATTGTATCCACACAGTTACCGGGTTTAGTTCTTTACTGTGTCCACAATCACTTAAATTACACTTGTTCAAATTTCAGTGGTCGACATGCTGCGGTCGTATCATGCTGCGCTCTGTGTAGTCCTTTATTATAGATCAACATAACTTTATTTCCATAAACCAATCTTAAACAGACACAGAGAAAATACAGAATATTATATCCACATAAACAAATTTCGCTGCAAAATGGTAAATTGATAAATCTGAACAGAAAGAGAGAAAGTCTGTTACGATTCCAAAATTCTCTAGGATAGTGTCCTCTTTTAGAATATTTATAGTTTTTCAGAACATATTAAATAAAGATTGGATTTGATTATTTACTTCTGATTGGTTGCAAAATAAATCAGTTATACGATTTATCCGCCGAGATATTACGTCTGATTGGTTGTTAGATAAAACAGATAACACATATTATTGCACTCCAAAACCATTAAAACAGCATTAACAGATAATGTATTTTATCTGCAGATAATACATTATTACAATATAATTTCATACAGGCACATGTGTAAAATATTTATATGCACTTATCTGGAGTTAATAAGGAAACCAGATAATTTATGTCTAGTAATGTCTGTATACGTCCATGCTGGAACAATTCAAAATACAAATTGGAATAGAAAAAAATGTTATCCGTTATACCATGTACAATAACTCTACTATTAAACCGAAAGTTAACAATGTATATGTTACGTTTTGTACTATCCACCGTCAGATAGGCCCCATATAAAAAGAACATTTCTCATAGCTCGTCTGGTGAAACAATCTCCTGCTGGAAAGTATTCACTGCTCGCCTGGTGAAATAATCTCCAGACGTAATAAATCTCGTAGATATATCAATAACATTCGTTCCATTTGGAACTTATGTCACAGAATACTATTTTGGCTTACATATAGTCACTTTATTCTTACTTGTACATATATGCATGAAGGAACAACTCAAAGGGATCTGGGTGCACCGATTGTAATTACGTTCAAAATTGCCGAAATATTTTCGTATGTTATCATACCACTGTGCATCCATACCAAGTTGATAGTACGTGCTCCTTTGTATAGTAGGAAAATACCCGACGAAAGAAAGAATGTGCGCCAAGACCACAAAAAATCAGAACAGAGGCTCACATGTGAACCTCTATCGTTCTACTGGTGGCTATCGGGTTAAATGGGGTTAAATGGTTGATATAACAGACAATTGGTAGTATAATCAATCATATGGCAGATTACTGTCATGTTATAATGCATAGATACATGTATTAAGTGAATATCATTTTGATGTATGAAATGGTTTTCAAGAATTATTAATATCTTTATTCACAAATGCACAATTATGCCCCTGAGGGTTGATGGCATAAACAAAATACAAATACAAAATACATTATACAAATACAGTGAAGCTGCAACATTTTCCGATAGGGTTCCATGTCAAATTATGCTTTCCGGTGGAAGCCATTTTGTATTTGTGAGCGGTACAAATAAAAAAATTTGGTAGATGACCATTATGTTACCATGCCTAGTTAATATCAACTTGATATATGAAACGGTTTTCGAGAATTAGTGATTTGTAACATTTTCCCGTAGGGTTCAATGTAAAACTAAGATCGGCAGTGGCGGCCATCTTGGATTAATGATCGCTTTTAAAATTATTCATTTGTTTGATGACCATCATGTTACAATGTCTGGTTAATATTAACTTGATGTATGAAACGGTTTTCAAGAAGTAACGAATTACAATATTTTCCCGTACGGTCCTATGTTAAACTATGTTCTCCGGTGGCGACTATCTTGGGTGAGAAGCGAACCTGTTGCACATATTAAGAAATTGTAGTTCTTGATAAGCTGAAAACTTTTGCTAATCAGGGGCGTGGTGGGATTGGCTTGGTGTCAGTGTAAATAAATAGTCTAATCTTATTTGTCATGAAAACAGCTAATCTAATTTTTATGTGAAGGTAAATCTTTGAAAACATTTATACCCAATAAGCATGTGATTCTTTCCTAATTTAAGTTATTCTCTGTCGACCATTTTGGATGAGGCACAAACTCAATCAGATATTTCCCAAACTGAACTGAAATGCTTAATGTGTAACTCAAAATTTCCCGACTTGGGTGAAAATCCCAGGCCCCTTTGAAAATAAAATGGTCCGTTCCTTTGTTTTACCTATTCATAACTACTTTACAACCATGTTCCCGTTATTACGTCTGTCCGTTGTAAATGCAGTGGAAATAAGAACAAGCAGTAAAATCCGGAAAAAATTCAGTGAAATCAGCTTCTGGCTTGACAACGACACCTACGATGCATTGCTCTACAGATTGAAAAACAGTTATCCTCTGACATCGAAATGCCAAATTTTTACCAACGTAAATTACAATATTTGCATGAATTTTCTTGTTGAACTCCAGATTATGGCCAATCATATAATATTGAGCGGTTGTCAAAAATTAAGACCCCCAAAAAACAACAACAACAAAAAAAACAAACAAACAAACAAAAATAAACAAAGTATAAGAAATAAAAGTCATTACAGCCGTCCAACCATGTCGTACAAATAAAACTGACAACAAAAATCCAAAGCAATTAGAGGGAGAGACCAGAAAGAAAAATCCATAATGCGTTCGACAATATCGAGAACACACAACCCGACACAGAACATTTTATGCAAGCCGTCATATTCCCGACTTGGAACGGGCATTTTATAGATAAATGGTGGGTTAAACCAGGTTAAGTGATGCATCAACCTCCCGCTTATATGAAGAATAATTATAGCTTCTGTGTGCCCAGATTGTGTTAAATGTCAAAGTCATTATATTGTCAAAACATTGCCTTGTGTCATGTAAAATATTTTTGTCGTTCAATGTACAAGCCTTGCGTCATCAACCTGGTAAAATGTTTTGTTGTTCGGTGTATAAGTTATGCAAACCTGACCCAAAGAAAAACCTCAATAGAAGAAGCCAAAACTAAAACAAAACCGTCTTCAATAAAATCGGAAATTGGAATTGGATATTTATCAATCAAATCTGGACATCGTCCAATAAATTTCTTGAGAAATACTATTAATCTGCATTTATCGAAGCCCTGCTTTAAAAGCTTATGAATTAAACATCTGTATCATTGCAACAACTCTTTATAGTGACTACATGCTCTAGCGTAACGGAATGATTTAGAAACATATAATCCATACGCTGGGAAAAACGGAATATTACTGTTGAGGTGTGGAAAGTTTAAATATCAAAATTGAAATCGTCTCTTTTGTCATAAATTCGTGTGCTGAGGTTGTCACTGTCGTCAAACTCCAGAAATAAATCTAAAAACGAAACAGAATGGTCAGTGTCTGTAGTCTCTTTTATTTCAAGTTCTGGTGGATATATTAATGAAATATAGGGGGCAAATTTACTGTTATTAAGCGACAAGACTTCATCATTATATCTGTAGGAGTAATCATAGGATCTAGCTTCTTTAATTTTGTTTTGTTTGACTAGGTTTTGTAGAAATTCTGTTTCGTAAGTGTACAAAAACAGGTCGGCAAAGAGAGGAGCACAATTCGTACCTATTGGAATGCCGACTGTCTGTTGGAATATCTTGCCTCCGAACTGGACAAATATGAAATTCCAGAATGCTGATTACCTGTTCTTCAATGTAGTATCGTGTGTTGTTACCCTTTATATTTGGGTACTTTGGTAGTAAAATAGGTAAATGTATAAGCCAAGTCTATATATTTAAAGCTCTGTCCTTTTGTAAGTAAATGAGTTCTTGATTAGATCAATCAAACGACTTTTTAATTTTGAATGAGGAAGAGTATGATAGAATGTAGAATAATCTATGTTTGTAACGAGTGGATCTTTGAAAGTGACAAGTTTTTCAAGTTGTTCAGAAGTGACATATCTCGCTGCCCTTCGTTGTACCATTTCCAGTCTGTGCTTGTTATTTTGGTGGTACGGGTCCCAAATTGTACTGGCGTATTCAACTGTTTATTTGCTGTTTCTTTGATCTTACTATTATTGATGTTCAAGTTTCTTTTTAGGAATCCAACGGTTTTATTAACCTTGTTGCATATGTATCTGATGTGGTCATTCCATTTTAAGTCGGCACTGATAGTACACCCAAGATACTTGGCAGATTTTACAGCCTCTAGTGTATGTCCATCAGTTGGTATTCTCGTACTATTGGTTTTCTTTTTCGAGTGATATTTTTTTTTTAGTTAGTACATTACACTTGTCTGGGTGGAAAGCCATGCACCATTTTTGTTCCCAGTCTGCGAATATATCTAAATCATCTTGAAGGTGATCCGCATCTGTATCTGATGTCATTGTTAGGTACACTATAGTATCATCCGCAAAAAGCCTGACTCTGGATCGGATTCCTTCTGGCATGTCGTTTATGTAGAAGAGGAATAGGCTTGGTCCAAGTACTGATACTTGCGGTACTCCTGAGTCTACGTTTATGGAGTATGATTTTTTTCCTTCTACGACTACCACTTGTTTTCTGTCTGCTAGGAAATTCTTAATCTGCCTGTTTGTTTTACCTGTTATACCATAGTGATCTAATTTATGTATAAGCAGACTGTAGCTCACTTTATCAAATTTATAAAAGTCCATAATTAGGCAATCTGTTTGTTTTCCCTAATATAAATTTTTGGTGATGTCACCAATGAAATATTAAATATTTCGGGGGAAAAAAGACACTGTACTAAAAAACGTCATGAAGTGTAAAATTTTGCAGTATATTTCTGAGAAAAGCCAAAATTATCCAAGTTTTAGATCACTGAAAATGTGTGTACTTTGGAATAATTAAATTTATTTTACAAAAATTGTACTATGATATGCAAGAATCTTTTTTCTATAAAATGGTGTATCATGTATTAAAATAGGTAAAAAAAGTAGCTGTAAAGTATACTTAAAATTTCCTATGTTTCAACGGAGAAATGCTAAAAATACGACGATTTACAGGTAAATCTCCTGCTACACCGAAATTATAAGAAATGTGAATGTTTCCAGTCCCCGTTTTAATTAGTCCCAGGTGGCAGGGTAAAAATAAAAATGAAAATTCAACTGGTTTCTAGCGTTTTTTTCGTTTTTTTTTTTTTTTTTTTTTTTTTTTTTTTTGTTTTTT
>MJUU01032264.1:117990-146944 GCA_002080025.1 Modiolus philippinarum
AGGGAGTTAACAATGTCTTAAAACACCACAACCGTTACAATGGGAATGACCAACATCAGTCACCTGTCAATCAAGCTTTACCTGTATAATTATTTATGATCAAATGTCTTTAAAAGTAGAGTTTTGCATCGCCAGACCTCCCAATTTTTTTAGTATTTTTCATGTTTGTACTAAATAAATACATTATATAAAGATCTTTTTTTTTTTTTGGCGAAAATTTGCTTGGGTTGTCTCCCCTTGTTTTCAACAAGCTGATTATTTTTATACCACCGCAAAAATTTTGCAGTCGAATTATAATTAGGGTATGGTGCAGTCGTCTGCGTCTGTGGACAGAATAACTTTGGTGGAGAGATCGTATGATGTTTCTTGGCCCTGTTTTAAGTTCATGTACCTTGCCTTGCCAGTTTTAGAAAATGGAGCCAAAAAGGGGTTAAATAAGTATTTTTGTGACTGTGGATAGTATAACTTTGGTTCTAGATCTAGTGGATGGATTGTTTTCAAATTTTAGTATGATGCTTCTTTGCACATTCTTGAGGACTCTTTTTTTTTTTTCCTTTATAATTTGTGGCCCCACCCATTTCAGAATTACGGGTCATAAAGGGTTAAATTGGGTGTTTTCACATATTTGACTGTAGAATGGTTAGTATTAATCAGATTTTGATGGCGTTTCTTTCAGTTTACTCCTTAGAAAATTTCCAATCCACACTATGCCAACAGATTTCATGTGGCATATACCGTTCATGAGATAAAATGGGCCCAAAAGGGGCAAATTTCAAAAAATTTTAATTTTCTAAATTTTTAGTCTGATTTTGATGCAGTTTTTTGCAATGTATTCCTTATGAAAAAATAACATAGCCCTACATCATCAGATTTTTTATAACTTGTTTCCTATCCAAGCTATGAGGTGCCTGATCAGGGCCAAAATTGCAAACATGCCGATTACCAAATTTTAAAAAATTTTTCATCTGATCTCAGTCGGATTTCCTTCTTTAGATTCCTCTCATTGTAAGCTTTCAGTAATATGACAACAGATTTGGTGTCGCACTTACTATTTCTGAGCTATAAGGGATCAATAGGGGCCAAAATTGCAATTTTTTCTCGTCCGCGGGGAAAGGCCCGGAAAGCGAGACATATGCATACAAAGTATGGCGGCAGCATAAACTTTCATGTTAAGTTTTTGTGATTAGGTCATTTTCTCAGTAACTATATATAGTCTATAAGTGGTAGGTTAATGATCTTTGGTACATTTGTATATGCGAGTAAATACATGACAGTCTGCTACATACATGTATGTTCAAATGTACCTTGTATATGGCTTTTGTCTGTGACCTTAATTTCACGGTCCAATGATCATGTTAAGTTTTTGTGCTTAGTTTAGTTTCTCAGTATAGTCAAGGACTTATAATGAGAAGGATAAGCACATCGTGATAAATTGGAAAAATATCGCGGGATGTGAGATTTTGTCAATTTTGGGACATTATCTGTAAAGCATTAAAACAACATAAATATAATAGTGATGGTCACAAAAATTGTTCTAGCAGTGCAGTAGATGTCACTCTTTACGAAAATACCTATTTTGTGAAATTCTGTGGCCTACTTTTAGAGCCTTTAGGTGCAAATTGTGGTGCACTTTTTACCGATGTAAACCGGAAGTGACAAAAAAAATCAATGAAAAATGTCTTGATTACATTAATTTCAATCATAAGTATTGAAGAAAGTGCTTGCTATTATGATACGAAATTAACTCTAACAACGTAAAAATGTCCCAGCTTTCAGAAAAACATCATTTGATTAGAATCCACACACACATTTTTCAGTAGTTAGCTGCAAAGTGAAAGCATATCAAACGTCCCGCCACAGATTTTAAAATGCCAAATGGATTGTGTATGAGTTGCATATCCTTCTCATTATACGTCCTTGGTATAGTCCATTTGGTGACTATAAAAATAAGGAAAAAAATTAATTAAAAATCTGGTCATTAAGATACCTTATTTTAAATAAGATCTATTTAAAGGGCTATTTCATACATATTAGAGTTGAATTTTAAGTGTAGATTTCTCTCCAAATAAAAAAGTTGTCCATTTCACTTAAGGGTAAAATGATGTCTGTCTTCTGTGTTACCAAATTGGGAGTAACACAATCTTTTTCAACAGCGAACATGTGCTTTGTGTTTATAAACAACAAGTCAGCTGACTACTAGTTGCATGAAGGTAAAACTTTATTTACCAAATTTGGAAGTCATGTGTATATATCAGCATTATACTTTACCTGTTCAGGTAAAAATCAGTACCATGATGAAAGTAACATGAATGCCACAATGGATTGTACACAAAGGAAGATATATTAAATTACATGTAAACTTTTAAATACATGTACCCTAGTCATAAGACAGCATGAAAATCTTTACATGAAGAAACAGAATCATGGCCATTTGTTTATGCAAATTTGATTATAAGAATAAATAAATAAATTAAGATAAATTTTGAAAGAAAAATCAAATAAAATACCTGTTAATATATTTTCAAGAAAAAATACATTTGTATAATTGTTATTAATTGTATTTATATCTTTATTCTCCAAAACCAATGAATATATAGGTTACAGAGAGGTTACAATAAATTATTCACAATAAAACAGGCACTGACAAAACATATTTTTATGTTAAGTTTTTGTGATTAGGTCATTTTCTCAGTAACTATAGTAGGTCAATGATATTATACCCCCACTCTATAGAGAGGGGGGTATACTGCATTCACCTTGTTCATCCGTTTGTCCGTTCGTCCGAAAAAAATTTAATCACATTTTTCTCAGCTTCTACAAGAGGGATTGATTTCAAAATTGGTATGCAGCCTCTATATGGTTAGTTGTAAGGAACGTCCTGTTTTGAGTCCTGTCGGATATGTACTTCCTGTTTGACGAAATGTGGACTTTCTTACGAAATGTAGTGAAGACATGAATTTTTCGTCGCATTTTTCTCGGCTTCTATAAGGGGGATTGATTCCAAAATTGGTATGCAGCCTCTAGTTGGTTAGTTGTAAGGAACGTCCTATTTTGAAACCTGTTATATGTGTACTTCCTGTTTGACGAAATGTGGACTTTATTACGAAATGTAGTGAAAACATGAATTTTTCGTCGCATTTTTCTCAGCTTCTACAAGGGGGATTGATTTCAAAATTGGTATGCAGCATCTATATGGTTAGTTGTAAGGAAAATCTTATTTTGAGTTCTGTTAGATGTGTAATTCCTGTTTGACGAAATGTGGACTTTGTTACAAAATGTAGTCAAAAAATGAATTTTTCATCACATTTTTCTCAGCTTCTATAAGAGGAATTGACTTCAAAATTGGTATGCAGCCTCTATATGGTTAATTGTAAGGAACTTCCTATTTTGACACCTGTCTGATGTGTACTTCTTGTTTGACGAAATGTGGACTTAATGAGAAAATGTGGTGTAGACATGAATTTTTGGTACAGGTTTCAATGAGTGGGGGTATTATTGTATACCTGGTTGCCATTCGGCGACAGCTCTTGTTTGGTATACAGGTAGGTCTTGGGTAGTACATATACATGACAGTAGGTTTTATGGCTTTTTTCTGTGACCTCAATTTCATGGTGCAGTGATCATGTTAGTTTTCCCAGTATTTATTAATGTAAGGTCAATAATATATGGTATGTGGGTTTGTCTTAGATGGAACATGGCAGCCTGCAATTAGGCTGTAGCCCTTGAAATCATTTTTACGGTCTAGTGGTTTTTTTTACGGTCATGTTTGGTTTTTCAGTATCTATCAGTGGTACATGTAGGTCACTGATAGTTGGCATTTTGGTTTTGGGTGATACATGACAGTCTGCTCTATTGCTTTTGTCAGTTACCATAATTTCACAGTCAAGCGAACATGTTGATTTTTCTGATCTAGTTAGTTTGAGTTTTCACATCAATTTTGTGATCAAGTAGGGATGGGCCAGACATAAATTTGGTCCACACTTGTTAGAAGTATGTGAAATCTTTATTATTTTATATCAGATTTTGATGGTTTTTTTTCTTTGGATTCCTCTCATTGCAAGATTTCAGTAATATGTCAACAGATTTGACATTTCTTTGGATTCCTCATTATAAGATTTCAGCAGTATGGCAATGGATTTGGCGTATCTCTTATAATTTCCAAGCTTTAAAGGTTCAAAGGGGCCAAAATTTCAATTATTAGAAATATGTGAAATCTTTATTTTTCATCAGATTTTGATGGGATTTTTTTTCTTTGTATTATTCTCATTGTAAGCTTTCAGTTGTATATGGCAATAGATTTTGCATTGGTCTTACGGTTTCCAAGCTATAAGGGGTCAAAGGGGCCAAATTGCAATATTTCAAAATATGTGATCAATCTTTATTTTTCATTGGATTTCAATCTGAGTTTTTTCTTTGGATTTCTCTTGATGTACTGTAAGCTTTTAGTTTGCAGTCAACAGATTTGGCTTAGCTCGTACGATATCCTATTAATAAGGGATTAAAAGGGCTAATTTTTATTTTTACTTATTTGTGTCTAATTAATTAATGTGATATGTCCTTATTGTGTCCAGCAAATTACTTTGTCCATATTCATTTTAGTTTACACTTTTTCAAATTTCAGTGGTCAACATACTGCGGTTGTATCATGCTGCACTCAGCGTAGCCCTTTATTCAACAATGCTGAAATTTTATGCTATTCCTAGTATTTCTTTTGATACCATTAATATTTTTTTCTAAAATAAGAATTAATTAGTTTTTGAAGAATTATTTGCTTGAAATTTGAAAAAAAAATTAAATTATTTATTTAAAGAAAAGTACTATTTCATAGATTACTTATGCAGGCCTGCCAACCTACCTGCTTCTTGGGGTTTTTGAGGGAAACCCACATGGAGACTCCATAAATCAAAAGTTGAAATTCCAAATAATAGACACTTGAAGACAATTAAACAACTAAAGAAGAGTTGACATAAGAACACTATAAACAACAAAAGCATACCATAAGACCCCCAAGGCCCCCAAGGCCAACATTTAAAATATTTTTGTTTCCCCTCCCCTTCTGGATAACCCGGTTGTTCAGGTTATGGGTAGGTAGGTACTATTTAATTTTTTTCTTAAATAAAAAAATTATACTTAAATCTTCAAATTTATTCTGAAAGTGCCTGTTTTATATAACAAACTCTTTTTGAATGAAAAAAAAAAAAAACTAAATTTGAACACAAAAGGTCAATAAAATGTTTTGTGTCGCAGCAATTTTATTGGATCGGTCGCTGCAAAAACCCCAATGGCAATTTTCAAAAGTTGGCAGGCATGCTTAAGCAAGAGTAAGTACACCATACTACCAAATGTTTAGGTATGGATCTGCAAAGTACATGTAGAATAGTTCTGGTCCATCACAGATTAGAACAACCATTAAATGAAATTTAAAAGTGTCGAAGTGTTAAGATTTTACATATGTCCTTCTGTGAAATCTCCTACAAGGGTCGATGACAAAGGGGTGATCGAAGAAAATAGTGTATAATACATGTATTGTACAAATGACTGCATTCACCCAAACTATCTGAAGAAAACATACAAAATGGTTAAAAAAGGTTCACAAAAAATCTCCAGTTTTCAGAACCAATCTCCAGCGAAAAAATTTTCAAGTCTCCAGTTTCCAGGGTTGACAGGTTTATCACATGTATGTACAGATACAGTATATAATTACATAACCTCCCCTGCGAAATGTGACCATGGTTGACCATGGACAACCATGGTTAATCATGGTTATATAGCCATGGTTTTAACAATTTTCATTAAATGGGACACCATGGTTGACCACGGTTTTTATCATACCATGAACAAGATATTTTTTGAAAATGGACTTTCCCAAATATTCTGGATTGTCAACTTTCAAAGATCTGTTTCAACCACAGCACTGTTCAGTTAGATGTATCATGTTGCACTTGCTTATTTGGAGATATTTCATTCGTTTGTATGTATACTTTATATATACACTGATTACCAAACTGTCCTTCACGTAAGTATGGATCACACCACTGTGCTTCATGCATGTATGGATCACACCACTGTGCTTCATGCGTGTATGGATCACACTTGTGTGGTTCATGCATGTATGAATCACACCACTGTGCTTCATGCATGTATGGATCACACTACTGTGCTTCATGCATGTATGGATCACACCAATGTGCTTCATGCGTGTATGAATCACACCACTGTGCTTCATGCGTGTATGGATCACAATGGTGTGCTTCATGCATGCATGGATCACACTGGTGTGCTTCATGCGTGTATGGATCACACTGGTGTGCTTCATGCGTGTATGGATCACACTACTACTGTATTTGGTGATGAAATAAACTTGTGACCTCATGAGCCTGTATCCATGTCAACAAAACAGGATGTCATTGTAGAAAAAAGTAGTTCCTTTACTAAAATTGCAAAACCTGTACTGTAAAAAAAAACACAATTTTGGGAGTGTATCATTATATAAATGTAAATAACAACATGTCATAAACACAACAGTCTTACCTCATTCAACTGGATACTTAGAAGGAACACTAAATACTAGGAAACTGATAGTTTCAGTCATATTTTACATCCACAAAGAATCAATCAGTCAGCGATTTAATATTTGCTAAAACATAACATAATAAACATCAGCAAATACAGTAGTAGTGTGATCCATACACGCATTAAGCACACCAGTGTGATCCATACACGCATGAAGCACACCAGTGTGATCCAAGCATGCATGAAGCACACCATTGTGATCCATACACGCATGAAGCACAGTGGTGTGATTCATACACGCATGAAGCACATTGGTGTGATCCATACATGCATGAAGCACAGTAGTGTGATCCATACATGCATGAAGCACAGTGGTGTGATTCATACATGCATGAAGCACAGTGGTGTGATCCATACTTACATGAAGGACAGTTTGGTAATCAGTGTATATATAAAGTATACATACAAACGAATGAAATATCTCCAAATAAGCAAGTGCAACATGATACATCTAACTGAACAGTGCTGTGGTTGAAACAGATCTTTGAAAGTTGACAATCCAGAATATTTGGGAAAGTCCATTTTCAAAAAATATCTTGTTCATGGTTAACCATAGTCAGTGTCAGTGGTTGACCATGCTTATTATTAGAGCTATATTCACTAGTTTTTAATTGTTGGTGTTATTATGTCTATTTAACTTGGCTCTGTTCACCTTCCCTAGCCTTATTTTCGGTTCATTTACCTTGATGTTACAAGTTATTAATACATTTTAAATATATATAGTGTAACAGTAAAAACTTTTGATAAGGTGTACCTTGATTTTAAAATTTTGCAAAATTCTCACAATTTGTATTGTTTCTTTACTTTCGATGATTGATTCAGGAAAGCATAATTTTATTGAAATCCATATTCAACTTTTTAAGTACATGTAGATAGCTCTAAAGTGAGTGTATATCAAACGCCTCGCTATAGATTTTAAATTGCAACATGAATTATGTATGAGTTTTCTATCCTTCTAAATATACTTCCTTGGTTATCATAAAAAATGTGTGCTTCTCATATTTTTATATTGAATCATCAAATTTTTAAAAAGTTTTCATCTGTTTGAAATTTTGAAGGGATATAATTCAACTTTGTGTATTTTCTGGTAATGGGGGAGGTATATAATGTTGTCCATACCTGTATAGTGTGCACACTTGTATTCTTCCAAACCTGTTTTGTGTCCACACAGGCACACACACACTGAAATTTGCACTTACCATATTGATTGAGAGCTCAATGAGCAGGGGTAGAACTCACGGGCTGCCATTCATGCCATTCAACATCAGCTCTAGTTTAATTTTTTTTCACAGGTGTGCTCGATTCATTTTGTGGATGGACAACCAAGTGACAGAAATCCAGTTCCCCAACTTCATCTCAACACAGATCAGTCAGAGGAATCAGAAAGCAAAAATTTGAAAAGGTAGCCATATTGTTAATGATTGAAGTAATGAAAATAAATAACAAGACTGCATAAGACAGTGTTTTCCTACTAATTTATAGCAGGGGCTGGGGACACTGAAGCATTTTTTTACTGAAGTATAAGGCTGCATATTTGAAAATTTAACCAACACACACACAAACAATAGAAATAAGCAGAACTGGTCTCTTGTAGAGGAAAACATTGAAAAAAATTATCATTTAGAAAGTATGGAACTTTTAACCTTGGATATTCAATTGAGGATTTCTATGCATAGATGGAGAAAAAATGTCTTTTAGTCATTTACCTGTAAACTTCGGCCTATGCATGCCATAATCGACCTCAAATTATGGAGTACTTAGGAAAATCACTGTCTGACAGTTATTATTCACAAATTATAAGACTGCAAATTGTAGTGGTAGCTACATGTTGTATATATATAGGTACATAAAATTTTTATGTGACTTTCTTTTAATGAAACTGCCATCAGGATATATTATGATTGCAGACAATATTGTAACCTTACCTGTTGTAATTGCATTCTTATAGTTTTAAATAATTTTGAAGCTGAAAGAGTCAGAAGTAATGAAAGCTAATGCCTTGACATCCTTTGTGTTGAATGAATCTTTTAAATGTTATTAAATATATTATGCTTCTGATGTCCAGTAAATGTATCCGTTACTTCACTTATGGATAATTGTCATGTGAGAACTACCTTGTGGTTTCTGGCAATTAATACATGTCATACATATGTATTGTCTTAAACTATAGTGAGTATGTCCACACTCTCTTTTTGTCAGCACTAGATCATATAAGTTTCCCCAATTTATAGCCTTGTGCTACATGATACAGTAATGTTATGCTTTGCTTACTGCTTTACCTATTTTGGAGGTACAGTGTAACCTTGCAGCATCATGTGTTTCTCTACTATAGAGAGGAAGGCATTTAGAATAAGTGGATAAGATAATTTAATTAGAAAATTCTTATCTGGGCTGGCTATAAATAATTTGATGGTTGGAAGTTTTTATATTTTAGGTCACCTGGCTAAAGCCTGGGAGAGCTTTGCCATCATTTTGTGTCCATCATGTTGTGTCCATCATCCGTCCGTCTGTCTGTCCAGTTTAAACTTTTCATTCTAAGATCTTCTCCTCTGACTCTACTAGGCCCATTGGAACTATTGAACTTGGTCATAATAGTCTTTAGGTGGTCTCCTGCAAAATAGGTGTTATTCAGGTCAGCACTATAACCAAGATAGCTATAAGCAGGAAACAGTTTAAACATTGCACTCTATTGGAAACAAACTCAGATCTCCTTCTCTGAAACTACTTAGCCAATTGGAACCAAACTTGGCTACAAGTAAGCTACAAAAAAGGTCTTCTTCAAGTATACGCTATATCCAACACAGCTGCCAGCGGGGAATATAGTTTTACATTAGACCTTCGGGAAAACACATTCAAAAATATTCTTCTCTGAAACTACTAAGCAGATTCGAACCAAACTTTGCCGCATTTGTCCTTAATGTCCTTAGGTGGTCCCCTGCAAAAAAAAATCAGGTCTGCACTATATGCAACAGGGTCTCCAGCGGGGAACATAGTTTTAACATTGGACCCTATGGGAAAACGCATTCAAAGATCTTCTCCTTTGAAAGTACTGAGCCAATTGGAACCAAACTAGGCTTAAATATATATAGTCTTTGGGTGGTCCCCTGCAAAAAGGCGTTTTTCAGGTCTGGGCTATATCAAACATGGCAGCCAGAGGGAAACATACTTTTAACATTTTACTTTTTGGAAAACACAATGAAAGATCTTCTTCTCTGAAGCTTCTGATTCAATTGTAACCAAACTAGACCTCAATAGTCTCTGGGTGGTTCCTTGCAAAAAGGGGTTTTTAAGGTCTGCGCTATATCCAACATGGCTGCTGGTTTTAACATCGGACCCAAGGTGAAAACACATCAAAGATCTCCTCCTCTAGATCTGAAACTGCCAAGCCAATAGGAACCAAACTTGACCGAAAAGTCCTTTGGTGGTCCCCTGTAAGAGAGATGTTTTTTTTTTCAGATGTGCACCTTCACAATGTATCAAACATGACCACCAGTGAAAACATAGTTTTAAAATTGGACCCTTTAGGAAAACACATTCAAAGATCTTCTCCTTTGAAACTGCTATGCCTATCAGAATTAAACTTGGTCAAAATAGTCCTTGGGTGGTCATCTGCATAAAAGATGTTTTTCATGTCATGCCCAAGACTTATCCAAGTTTTAACTTGGGACCTTATGGGAAAACACATTCAACGATCTTCTTGTCTGAAAAATACTGAGCCAGTTGGATTTTAATGAAATTTGATTAGAAATGGCTTCAAAATATTTTTTTGAAAAAGTGACAATGAAATAAGAGAGTGCCTGTTGTTTTGTACGTCCCGTACCATGTGTACATTGTATTGTTTTACCCGACTTGGATACTTAACATTTAAAATACTCATTTGTTTACATTAAAATTAATCTTTTAATGAAAAATTTGAATAACACTGCAATTTTATTGATCTTTGACACCTCATTAAGAGTGACCATTTATAGCCCTAAAAGATTGACAATTTTGTGAAGCTGTTTACTAGATAAAGGATTATCTAATTAAGATAGAGCACAGACTAGGAGATATTCATTATACAATAATTGCAGAAATCTGTCATCTTTGTGTATTTTGAAGAATTCATTATTCACTACTTTTCTTTCATGTTGGGAACATGTTTTCATAGCAATAATTAAATATTTATGTCTCTTTTATCATGTTTTTGGATTTGGGCCTTCCAGTTATATAATAACATGTTTTTCATTTTAATGTTGTTTCTCCAAAAGTGATCATATATGTAGTAGTTAATTTAATTTGATATCAAAATAAATGTCATGAATGTATTCTTTTTTCTTAGAAAATACACAGAACATAACTTATATGTTAAAGTATATGCTCATGTTACATTCGAGTTTACTTTCATATATTGCATATGAAGTGAAATTATTTGAGCATAAGATATATATTATTATTCTTATACTTTGAATTCATATATTGATCACTGTTTTGCCCACACATTTTTTTTTAAATTGCATGCAATTTAAAAGTAAATGAAAAATAATCGAGAATTATTATAATAACAACCAATTTTTTGCTTGTAATCGATTATTTTCGATTACTGTAAATCGGGAAATTTTCGCGGCAGTTTTATTTTCGCGATTTTCGCGTTTGGAATGGAAGCGCGAAAATAAAACAGCGCGAATATACTTGTCTGTTATTGGAGTCAATGGTCAACAATTTGGCAGCGCAAATTCAAAACTGCACGAACTAAAATCCTGTCAATTTATCTCGAAATAAAGAGGGCGCGGAAATTTCCCGGTTTACAGTACATGTAGTCGAAATTCACACCAGTAATCGATTACCTTCGATTACTTGAAAAAATGTAATTAATTACAATTGATTACGATTACCGATGACGATTATCCCATCTCTGATCTAAAGGAAGTGAAACAGACTTTGACAAATGTCTTTTATCCTTAAACTTCTGGGCATATTGGAACGATAGTTTAACTATGGGCTCTTTTAACAAAAAATGTCTATGTTATTCAAGGGCCAGGTGTGCAATACAGGCTATTGAAGGCTTCTTGTTTATTCTTTGCTGTCTTTGATTCTGCCAAAACATTGAGGTTTTTATTGGCTGTTTAATGGTCATTGGACGGACAGATTTTGGTGAGGTCAAATTAAGTTGATGTGGCCAAGTGATGTTTTTTTTTTTGTTGTTGTACATTTATCATGTTTATTCAATATACATGTATATATTTTTCAGAGAAATAACACAAGAATTGAGACTGAAAGAAGTATCTTACAATGATAATCTTACTAAGACTCTTTACCAGTTACAACAGTCTGGCTGTCTGTGTGATGTTACCATTAATACATTGACTGCTAAAATACCAATACACAAAATAGTTCTTGTTACCATGGCAACTCCTCTTAGTTTGAAAAAGGGAGACATGGACAAATTTGTTTTCAAATTTAAAAAACTGTGCAGAAATTATGAGGGCAATGTAGTTCTTCCTCTTATAAGATACATATATACAGGTGAAATTCGAGTGAAGATGGAGTTTGTTGAAGATTTTCTGAAGATGTGCAAGTACCTAGAATTGGATACAATTGTGTCAGGCTTGAAAGAATTAATACCAAAATGTACGCAGGTAACTGATTCAGTACAAGATTCTGACATTGTAACAATACCTGACGCTGAACCTGATCAGAAAAATAATTCTGAAACAGAAAGTGCAGATGGTAATGGCACAGGTCCATGTATGTACATTAGAAACACTTCTGTAGAACAAAACTCAAATGTCAGCCCAGAAATAAAGCAAGAATATGTGGAAAATGAGGATGTTGGGGGTAATAATAGTTTAGACATTCAGCAGGAAATTACTGACTCTGAAAATGCTGAAACAATGGACACATCACAACTAATTGGTGATTCTTTGCCTTGTGTTAAAATTGAAAATGTGGGAGATCACTATACTGAAACTGAGAAAGGCCATGTTTTAACTCTGCCTGTACAGAGTGGTTTAACTGAAGAAAATAATATACAAGAACAATTTACATCATATCCATCTATGCTTTTAGGACCCACTGAAGTAAAACAGGAAAATATGGATGAAGAAGGAAATTTTATCGTACAGAATTTAGATGTCACTGTCAATGAATCGTCAGTTACAGAGGAAAATGAATTTACAATGTGCAGCATATGTAATAAACTTGTTAAAACAGATGAATTATGGCACCATACTAATTATGAACATAAACAACAATGTTCTATTTGTGATTGGACTGGGCATGGTCCTGACCAATACTTGAGCCATTTTCTTGCTAAACACACCAATCCTCCTCCAGGGAAAATGCAGCAAAGAATAAAAAAATGTAGCTATAAGGTGGGTGTGCAATCTGTTAAGATGAGATCAACTTAATATTTTTTGTCAACAACTCCCAGTTAAATCATGCAGTTGTGTTATACATGTACTTCAAATTCATTATGATCTTCAGTTCAGCAAAAAGATTTCATATCCAGTTGAATACACTATAAATCCCTTCGAACTAGGACTGAAAGATGTGCAACTACATGTTGGTAATACATGTGTACAACAACAAAACTGCATACTTGGAGGGCTATTATTAGTACACTAGTACACATTGAGACTGCTTTGCTACTCTCAAGGAAACTTGACGGTCTATTACAACTGAGTTTTTGCATTTGACTAACCAATTTTAATACACAAAGGGTAATTGAAGCTATTTGCATCATTTTTGCATTGTGTGGGTGTCCTACATTTTCTATCATAGATCTGTTGTAAACTTTTTATCTCTTCTTACACAACATGCACAAAGCAAACCTTCAAGTATTTGACATTACAAGTTTGGATTTAACCCAGGATTGACTTACTGATACTCACTGATAGTGTAACGAGTGCCACTAGGACTGAAAGATGTGCAACTACATGTTGGTAATACAACAAACAAAACTATATACATATGTACTTAGAGGGCTACTATTAGTACACTAGTGCACATCGAGACTGCTTTGATACTCTCAATGAAACTTGACAATCTATTACACCTGAGTTTTTCCATTTGACTAACCAATTTTAACTCCCAAAGGGTAATTGAAGCTATTTGCATCATTTTTGCATTATGTGGGTGTCCTACTTTTCTCTATCATAGATCTGTTATAAACTTTTTATTTCTCCTTACACAAAGCAAGTCTTCAAGTCATGCAAGTATTTGACATTACCCTGGATTGACTCACTGATAGTGTGATGAGTGCCGCTAATGGAGCATTACATGCTTATCCTTTTGTACCACCTGATGTCACTCACCAGTTTAATGGGACTTCACCAGTTATTTTAAGGGCCTTAGTCCGGAATGTTGTGTTTTTATTTCCATGCTAAATGGCTGAATCATGTCAAGGCGAGAACATACATTGTAGCTGAAATATTGCTGAAGTTGGCATGAAACATCAATCAATCAAACAATCAATCAGTCTTGTTTTAACCATGGCTCTTGACTTTGTTTTTGTAATAACCATCTCCTCTGTTCCTTCGAATTCGGTATTATACTGTCATTGTTGGTATCCATCCTTACATTCATCAGCTTTTCACAATGCCAGCATCTCAGAAACCTGAAACAAATTCAATCAAACTTCGTTAGAATCTTTCTCATTAATTGCTCATCTACTAAAACATGGCCACCAGTGCTAGGACAGAACATAGTTTAACATTGGATATTTTGAGTAAAGCACCATTTTCACCATCGTTTTGAAACTATTGAAGCAAATGTAGATAAACGATGCAAAAATTATACAAATATTGCTGTTTTGTTACAACAAAAACATGGCAACCAGCACAGAACATGTTTTAACATTGAACCCTATGAGAAATATAGTTATATCATCTATTCTGAAACCAGAGAAGCAAATTCAACTAAAGTTAAGAGGATGCATGGGAGGTCCTTTCCAACTTTGCTAATTTCTTTAAGATTCTACAAAAGTATCAACATCATTTTCATCTGTCCTGAAACTATGAGAGCTAATAAAAGTAAATTGCACTTTATGTATGGAAGGTCCTTAACAAAGATTGTTCAGTATACCCTGGCTCTGTAGGAGATCGAAGTATAAACCCTCGTCTCATACCTGCTAACTATACCTATTTATGGGGGTTTCCCCACGAGAGCATCAAATTCAAAATTTTTAGAGAGCAATTATTTCTTTGTTACAAATGTACTCAATTGGTTATTGCATGATGATTGTCATGTCACAAAGATGCTGGAAAAAAAACAGGAAAGTGGATTTTAAGCCCCCTTTATAGGTTTTATGGAGTTGTCTCAGGCATCCAAACCCACATGAGCATTTTCAAAAGTTGGCAGGTATGCCTTGTCTGTCTGTCTGTCTGTCCCTCCATCCATTTATCTTATCTTCATATCCACAACTCTTCTTTAACTACTGAATGGAAAAGTGGCTATCTGTTGGAGTGATTTAATATTTATTAGTCTTGTCGATTGCAACTGTGAGTTGTATATAAGACATTGATTAAGAAATTTAAAAGTCTTTAAGTAATTAATTACCCCCTGTGTTCTTTGTTTTATGGGTCCTTCCTGACTTTTTCTATATTCTAGTTTAATATTACAGATACTTATGTACCTTTCCTGTTAGTATGCTCAAATGCAATTTCCAAAACAGAGGTGCACGCATAGTTATCCCTCCTTCAGATTATCACTCTGCAACACCGTTTCCTCCTATTACATTTTTGCACCCTTTTCAGTATGACTTGGTAAACATCCTGATGTATTTCGCACTGTGACATCATATTAATCGGCCATTCTGAGAGAAACTTTTCCTTTCGGTGTGGCAAAGGTGAGAATTTGACAGAGAAAGAGATATGCAACTCTGTTTAAGAGACAAGTTGAAAATTTTAATGTACCTTTCCTCTGTGTATGAAATTATTGTTTTTCTTTTCATTGTTAAAGGGATGTCCATATAAAACTACAACATATAAACAGTTGAGAGAACATCAAAATGCACATGACAATGCATATGCAGTGTGTGATGTGTGTGGACAGAATTTCGATTCACGGAGCGGATATAGACAGCATGTTTTATCCCACAAGAAAGAAGATATGACATTCTGTGAAAAATGTCATGAAGTTATTAAAGATAAATATAAGGTAATGAATCATTTAACTTGTCACAGAATTTTGCCCAGGGAATTAAGACAATACCCTCTGATTTGGGACATATTGAACTGTTACAAGTGCTTAAAATTGACGAGCCTTAAACTTGCAAGATAACATTAAACATTAACTATGACATCTTTGTTTTTAAAGTAATTTTCAAATCATGTAATAGGGGACCCAGTTCACCTAGTATCTTTGCATTTAATTGTCTTGAAGACAATGCATGGACTGTTCTTGGATATAAATGGCAGATGACTCAATAATACTATACCATGTGGATTTACATAATCATGCCTGTCCTGCTCACAACTATTGATACATTATTCTTACTGATATGTGGTTTACAGTGGTAGATGATCCTGTGTAAATTAATGTGGAAAAGATGACAGGAAACACTTACAATGGCCGAAAATTACAATCACATGCCACAAGTTGTATATGCACATGACTTCATCTCCCAAAGGTAAACTTCCAACCAAAGTTGATGATTTTTGTGACACAACAATTGTAAAATGCATGTAAGCTCTAGGTTTGTTTAATGAAAAGATGTCCCACATTACCTCAACATTTTTATGCCCCCTTGACAATAAGTTTTGGGGGGATATTGTCTTACCCTTGTCCGTCCGTCCATCCATTTGTCCGTTCGTCCGCAGGGGTACATAGTTTGTCCCGGCTGTTTCTCCTACAGTTTTTGTGGAAGGAAGTTTTTATTTTACGGAATTTGGGCATATATAGTAGATGTGCCTTTTGGTATTGATTTAGATTCTGGTCCATTTTTCCGAAAAATACACGTTGTTGAACTTAGTCATTTTTGGGATTCTCTCATAGANGGGGGGGGGGGATATTGTCTTACCCTTGTCCGTCCGTCCATCCATTTGTCCGTTCGTCCGCAAGGGTACATAGTTTGTCCCGGCTGTTTCTCCTACAGTTTTTGTGGAAGGAAGTTTTGGGCATATATAGTAGATGTGCCTTTTGGTATTGATTTAGATTCTGGTCCATTTTTCCGAAAAATACACGTTGTTGAACTTAGTCATTTTTGCGATTCTCTCATAGAGGGTACACAGTTTGTCCGACCAAGATCTTCTACAGTTTTTATGGTAGGAAGTTTTTATTTTACAGATAATTTTGGCATATATTGTAGATGTGCCTTTGATATTGGTCCAATTTTCAGACAAATTTACCTTGTTGAACATGAACTTATTCGATTTTTGCGATTTTCTCATAGAGGGTACACAGTCCGGCCAGGATCTCTTACAGTTTTTATCGCAGGAAGTTTTTATCAGTTCCTCTCAATGAAGTTGAGGGGGACTATTGGAGTACCCCCGGCATCCGCGTCTACATCCACGTCCACATTTTGGTGTATATCTTGCATGGTAGGGTCATCAAACTTTACATGGAGGTGCATTTTGGGTTGACTCACATCCTCCGAGAAAATTAGGCCTCTTTGACATATTTTCTGGTTGAATGACTTACATTCAAGTTTACGTCCGAGTTCAGATCTCAGTCACTATACATGGTAGGATCATGTAACCTTGCATATGCATGCATATCAGATGGAAGGTCAGCATCCAGGCAAAATTAGGTCACTTTGACCTATATTTTACGCTTGAATGACTTACATTCAAGTTTATGTCCGAGTTCAGATCCAAGTCACTATACATGATAGGATCATGTAACCTTGCATGTGCATGCATCTCTAATGGTAGGTCAGCATCCAGGCATTTCCGCTTGAACCACTTGCATTCAAGTTTATGTCCGAGTTCATTTCTCAGTCACTATACATGATAGGATCATGTTACCTTGCATATGCATGCATCTCTGATTGTAGGTCAGTATCCATGCAAAATTAGGTCATTTTGACCTACTAGTATATTTTCCGCTTGAATGACTTACATTCAAATTTACGTCCGAGTTCAGATCTCAGTCACTATACATGGTAGGATCATGTTACCTTGCACATGCATGCATCTATGATGGAAGGTCAACATCCAGGCAAAATTAGGTCACTTTAACCTATATTTTCCGCTTGATTGACTTACATTCAAATGAACTAAAGAGTTTAGATCTCTGTCACTATACATGTTAGGAACATGTAAACTTGCATATGCATGCATCTGTGATGGTAGGTCAGCATCCAGGCAAAATTCGGTTACTCTGACAATGTGCCATAACGAGGCGAACTTTGTAATCGTCGATTACCTATGTTTTCACATATGAAAAATTTACATTGTTGAATTTAGTCATTTTTAAAAGAATTTGACATATATACAGGGTACAGAATTTGTCCGGGCAACTTCACCTACAGTTCTTATGGCAAACGTAGGTAGTTTGTGTTTTGCTGATCATTTGTACAAATATTGAAGATGTGCCTTTTAATATTGATTTTGATTTTTGTGTATTTTTATGGAAAAATATACATTGTAGAACTTGGTCGATTTTTTGTTCTTTTTTTTTTTGCAATTTTGACACAGAGGGTACATATCCAATATATGTTTTGTGGGGGCATCATATGTATCTTACAGACACAAACATCACTACTAAGAAACCTCTTTTAAATATGTACCTTGTGTGGGGCATGTCATCCTTTAGTTTTAATTTCTTTCCAACAATACTGAACATGCTGAAATATCAAAAAAGACTAGCTGTTATTTCTTAAAAGTCTTGTGTAAGCAGGGACGAGAATTAGCCTATGTTGTTGAAAGTATCATGTTGTTAAAATTCACACAATGCAAATTGACAAGCCAAACATAAAGTACACAACATATAACATTCAAAAGTATAACAACAATATTAATGCATGTCAATAAATAAAAAAAAACACCACAAACTACTGGACATGAGTGCTTCAAGGTAAAACTGCACACTGTATTTATGAAGTTTTGGGAATATTTCAGGCTCATCAATGTGTGAAGGAAAAGAAGAATGTGAAAACATATATTGTTGGTGGTGTGAAAGCAACTCGTGGTGATGGGATAACAAAATGTTGTACCAAGTGTCCATACAGATCAACTTGTATTGATACATTACATCAACATATGATATCAAAACATGGAGGACTTCCACCATTTGCATTGATGTAAGTGGAGAATAATGGACAGGTCTGCTGTAAATTTAGAATTTAAGATTACATGCAACATTGTCATAAACTTAGCAATTAAAGATTAATGCACTGACTTTAAGATGAAGAACAACAACAAAAGCGTTATTCCATTGCTTGGTTCTATCATGAATGTATATGTAGAGACTTTTGCACTGTCTCATGTAATTTACTGCATATTTTTTTCATTTTACTAATGAATACTTCCAAAAGTAAATATACCTTGTATTAGAAATGGTATTAGGATATTTACACACCTTTGATAATTTGATTTTTTTATTCAATTAGAATAGAAAATGAGTTAAATGTGCATTAAAATCCAATTGATACTGATAAACAAAGCAAATAAACTGTTAATTTTGAGGCCTTCTTCAAGTTTTGAGTATTGAATCACTTACATTGTAAAAACTATAAGCATCACAGTAAAAAGAATTATTGCACGGATATTGTTGACTTACTAAATGAATTCCCATTTCGCAGATGAAAACATACAATATTTTATCCTACTAGGAGTGCACTTACTTTCATTTCCAGGCCATATTGCTAGGTAAATCTAGGTGCATGATCAGCATGCCCAATGCTTTTTGTAGTTAGGGGTACAGGTACCCTTAGAATATAAATTTTGGGGTACAAGGTGTTTTTTAGGGTACTTGTGCATACCTTTATTTTTAACTTTGCCATTTAAAATAGCTTCGCAATTAACCTATCAAGTTGAATGACATATGCTGACAACTATTTCCTTTCACTTTTTATTTGAACAAAACATTTCGATCTGAAAACCACAATGTTCAATGATCAATTTTCAAATGTATGTGCATACGTGTTTTGATTTGTGAAATTGTACGTGCATTTTAACTAATGTACGTGAATAACATACTGCAGTACGTGAATGGGCTTTCCAATTGGAACTAGACTTGGTCACAATAGTCAGAAGTAGGTTTGTCTGTCAAGTCCTCATTACATCAAAGATCCCCGCTAGTAGGAAACATAGTTTAATAATGGACAGGGATCAAAATAAGTGGGAGTCTGTGAGTCGAGGCTCCTAAAATTTGGGAAGGGCTCCTAAATATTATGCTCTAGTATCCTGTCGGGCTCCTTAAACATGTTAAATTTTGAAATCCAATTTTATTATATTTTTTTCAAGCCTACTCGGCCCACAGTGACAGTAATGAAAGCCGAATCAATCATATATTGAAACCTCTTAATATTGTTTATGTTATCAGCCATTGAATCAGAATTGGTTTTACTTCTTCATTTCAAATCTAATGAATAATACAGTTTTGATTTACATCCAGTCGGTTCGCTTCATTCGAAAGATAGTCAGAAACGGAAAGGATCCAGGGTACAGGCCTGCCGCTGGCATTTTGAAAATACCCCCATTCATATAGTTCCCCAAACAAATATAGACTCATTCATAGAGTAAATTTCAAATATAACCAACTCACTTGTACAGTAAAAATGTGTAATTGGAGTAAGAAAAACATTAATTTCACAGCAGGAATGCTATTAAACATCAAATTATGATTAATTACAGCAACAAGTACAGATTAATTCTGGCCATTTGTTGTTAATTTACGACCAATTGATAAATTACTACCTATTCATGTATTAGACAACAGCAAAAAACAGGCTAATTCCATTCTCATGTCTGTATATACCTCTACATAGGAGTTTTAATCATAGAATTCAAAACCAGGAACTAAAACACCTGTAAAACCACAAAAATTGATGTCTAAGAATTAAAGTACTTTCACAATAGTTCAACATAAGACCCAATGGGAAAATAATCAAAGATATCCACTGAAGCCACAGATCTAGTTCATTAGATTGTCCCTTTTTAAATGTGTTCTGGATGTGTGCGTCTCAACCAAGACAGTGACCAATAATAACTTAATTTTACATTTAAAATAGTTTGGCCAGGAGACACACTCCTTTGAAACTACTTTTCCTATTCGGACCAAATTTGGTCATAGTTGTCCTTTGATGGCCAAATTAGATCCAAGATGGCAACCAGCAAGGAATAAAGTTATACATGTATATAGAACCTTAAGGGAAATACATTTAAAAATCTTTTTTGACGCATTGAGCCATTATATTGAGGTTTATTAATATATGATAAAAAGAGAAGCATTTAGTTTATTTTGACCATTTATGATAGCCGTGAACAAGGTGAGCTATACAGGCTTGAGAGCCTCAAGTTTTTACTTATGTGACCTTAACCTTTTACCTGACTAAATTTGTTTTGCATATTAATGTTCTCCTTAATAAGACAAATTTACTTACTTGGTATTTAAAATCTATATTGTATCTAAAGATCTCACAAGTTAAAGCAATGGTTCAAAGTTTTGATTCATAGACACACAAACACACAGACGGACAGGACAAAATTAATACGAACCCCAGACACTGATCAGGGGTCAAAATGAAGATTTTTGGTTTAATGATTTTGTCTTAATAAACTGAAGATATTTATCATTTATAACCTTATATTATTAATTGAATGTTATTAATTAATAGCCTTCTTTTATTTTAATAGTAATGCTAGCAGGACATTCAACTCACAAGGAAAAGATAATGATAAAGTAGAAAGCATGGAGATACCAGAACAAGTACAACATGAGTATAGTGAAGATAAAATAGACGTATCTGTTAAATCTGAACCCATTTCTCCAAAACAAGACTATTTTCCAAACATATCCCCATCACATCAAGGTATTTCTGATAATACAGTGAACTTTATTACAAGAGAGTTTGAAGAAGATTCTGTTACAAAAAAAGGCAGTTTAACGGAAAATACAATGACCTCATTGGTGGATACCAGTTTAAGTCATGGAGTGACAATAGCAGAAAACTCACCCATGTCTTCAAGTCTTGTCGTGACAAATCCAAATTATGAGGTTGTAAAAACAAGTGATGCATGTGTGTCAGTGATAGCTGATTCCACGTCCAGTAATGCAGATAGAATGATGACTGTTATTTCAGGTCAAAGAAATGTGAAAACAGAATACACAAATACATTTTTATTACCCGATACCAAGTCTTTATTTACAAATACGAAGTATTTATTACCCGATACAAGGTCTTTGTTAACAAATACCAAGTTTTTATTACCTGATACAAAGTCATTATTACGGGAAACCAATTTTAGTGTTGTAGAAAAAACAAAAGACATAAGTACATCGTCATCATTTGGTGAAAGTGTAAATGATTTAGAAGAGAAAAAAGGAGACACAAATTCATTGTTTTTACCTGGTACTAGTTTGAGTGATGGAGAAGTAAAAACAGAAACCACAAATATGTCTCCATTACCTTGTATGGATATAAGTGATGGAAAAGTGAAATCAGAAGACGCAAAAATGGCTTCATCAATTTGTACTGATACAGGTGAAGGGAAAAGGAAAACAGAAGACAAAAATCTATCTTCATTGCCTAGTACTGATATTAGTGATTTAGAAGTGAAGACAAAGGACAAAAATGCCCCCTCATTTCTTAACTCCAATTTGAATGATAGAGAAATGCAAACAGAAGATGTGAATATATCTCTAAAGAGAAGTTCCTTTCTAGATCATGGTTATATGATAAAAAAGAAGAAATAAACAATTAATAATGTCTACATTTACTGCATGTACAAGCCAAGAATTACATAAATTTTATATATAAGCTGAGAAATATATATATTTTCAAGGCATCCTAAAAACGATAGTTATGTTGTTTGTGTTGTTGTTTTCAGTGCTTTGTCAATTCAGTTAATGCATAGTCTTGGGTCAAGAGTATCTCTAATTTTGAAATTTTCAGTGCATTTCATATTGAAACGGTCTTCATTTAAAAAAATTTGTAGAGTTTATTTTTTGTCCGATTTTCATAAAAATTGAACCATTTCAAAGAGCTTGTCATTCAGATTAATCCTTTAATTTTCATATAATTTTTGATGTTGAGGTTTGCTCATTGTTTGAAATTTCTGACATTATAATTTGCTTTTATAATTAAGTAAATTGTGATTTCTAAATTTTATACTTGTGTTATATCATGACTATTAGAAAACTACAGCATAAAAAAAAATATTTGAAAATTATAGGAAGAAACTGGATGTTTAGCTCTTTTTAAAGGTGCAATTGTTATGAAAGTTGGACAAAAAATAAGCTTCACAGAATTTTCTAAATGAACACCTGACTGTTTTAATATAAAATGCACTGGGAAATTTCAAAATTCCTAATACTTTTGACCCAAGACTGTATGTTCCTCTTGGCAGGTTTCAATTAACTCTTTAATACCATATAATGAAGTTTAAAAGGAGTATCTCCTTGGATTCAACATGATTATTCAATTATTCTTAGTCTGTATGAAGATGTTATTTACTTTAACCTTTTATAATTGTTTCACATGAAATAATAAAAGAAGGAAAATTAATGTTTTTCAGCTCACTTAGACCAAAGGCATTGTTATTATATTTCATCTTTGGGTGTTGTCACTGTCATTGTCTGTATTCATGTCAAACTATATATTTTTAGAGACCACTGAGCCAGTCTGAAAATAACTTTTCAACAATAATGTTAGCTAGAATGAGGACATGAGTTTGGATCAATTCATGCTAAAAGTCATGTAAAGGTCAACATTAAACCAATTGCTGAACAAACTTTTGTAAAATTGGACACATTTCATGTATTTTGATCATTGCCTTTAAAATTTTTGAAGCAAATTTAACCAAGTGTTACAGGAAAGATGTATTGAAGGTCCTTTAAGATTTCTTGTATCATGGAGATCTGACTAAAACATGGAAGTCATAGCCAACATAGTTTGATGTATGAGCCTATGAGAGAAATAAATTTTGATAATTTCTTCATGAAAATATGACACAAACTTAACAGCAATGATGCATTGGTTGATCATTATACCCTCTGTAAACAAAGTTTGAGGGGTATATAGGAATCACCCTGTCCCTCTTTTGTCTGTTTGTCCGTTTGTCTGTCCATGTACCATGTCAGTGAATGTTCTCCTGAATTGCTGCTTGGATTTTGATGAAATGTTACTTAGATTTAGTTTGACATCTGAAAATGTGCATGAAGTTATATGGTATCTGCCTGAAATTTTGACAGGGAGATTATTCTTTTTGAAAAGGGGGAGGAACATTGTCGGCTTATGTCCTCATAAACGGTTGCTTGGATTTTAATACAATGTTACACAGGTGTATACCTAGTACAACACGTGAGCTGTGCATGAAGTAATACGATTGTTTCCTGAAATTTTTGATTGGAGACAATTTGGCTTTGGATATTTTCTGGAAAAAGGGGTAGGAACCTTTTTAGGGCATGTCCTCTTCAACAGGTGCTTGAATTTTAATGAAATGTTACAAGTTGTAGTGGATCACCTGAAAATGTGCATGAAGTAATATGGTTGCCTCTCGAAATTTTGAAGTGTAGATCATTTGTCATTGAATATTTCTGGAAACAAGAATATGTGGACGTGTCTAACGGACACAATGCCCCGCCTCACAACTGTTTTGAATAGTGGCATATTTCGTGGTTGCATGGATACATTTTTATTATGATTTTTGTTTAATTATGCTGTATAGGTATTTATGAAAACTCAATGATTATAGCATACTTCTTCCAAGAAAAGAAACTTCAACCTATGGATAAACCTCAAACTATTCCCCTTTTTCAATGATCAGTGAAGCATGCACTTGGTTGCATGGGTAAATATTTATAATATTTTTTGTTTAATTAGGCGCTAATGTGTATCTATATAAGTTTCATGATCATAGCATACATCCTTCACAGAAAAAAAAATCAACCTGTAGGTAAACCTCATACTATCACGCTTTATTCCCATGCTCACTGAAGCATGAAGTTGGCTGCATTGGTAAAATTTCATTATGATTTTTGTTTAATTAGACGTTAATGGATATTTATATCTAGTTTCATGATGATAGCATACATCCTTCACAGAAAAAACTTCAACTTGTAGGTAAACCTCATACTATATCGCTTTATTCCCGTAATCAGCATGATCAGTGTAGCATGAAGTTGGCTGCATGGGTAAAACTTTATTATGATTTTTGTTTAATTAGACGCTAATGTGTATTTATATAAAGTTTCATGATGATAGCATACATCCTTCACAGGTAAAAAACTTAAACCTGTGGGTAAACCTAACGTGGCCCCCTCCCTCCACTATCGTAGGCGGAGCATAAAAAAGGAGAGGCATATCATTTTGTCCATACTTGCATTATCTACTCTTGTACTGTGTCCAAACTTGGTATTGTGTCCGTACACACTTTAAGTTTCATTTGCCATATTGATTGAGGGTTCAGTGAGCATGAGTATAACTGGATGCCATTCAGCAACATCTCTAGTTTTGTTTATATCCAACAAAAATATTTTTCTAACATGGATGAACCTGCCTGAAAGCATGCAGGGATATAAGTAATATCAATTTCAACTTATTAGAGGTCATTGTGATTGAATGGATGTTTTTTTGTTTTTTTGTTTTTTTTTTTGATTTACCATGAAGGAATCTTTATGATTTTGGGAAACTACATGTATGCTTCTGATCAGGGCAAAAAGGGAGATGCTAATTGGTAAAGTGTCACTCTGCTCTGTCCAAAACTGTCATTTGGTGTCAACACTTGTCCAAATGTTTTTAATTTATAGTCCTATAATTGTGTGCTTTGCATAACCCTTAAATTCTGATGTTGCTTTGAGGGTCAGTATCATGATCATAAAGAACTGTCAGAAACCCATCAGCAGATTTAGAAATATATGTATAATCACAACGATTATGACCTAAAAACATTTCGTTTGGTGTTATGAAATTCAAGATTTCTACAGATCTATGTTAAAATGCTGAAATGCTGATCTTGAAAAAAAAGAAACTGCTGTATTTTGAAAACTGTTGGAGTTTTTAGTTCGCCTCAACGAAGTTGAGGGGGACTATTGGAGTACCCCCGGCGTCCACGTCCGCGTCTACGTCCGCGTCCGCATTTGGGTATATATCTCTGCAACTATGCATGGTACGGTCATCAAACTTTGTATGCAGGTGCATCTTGGGCTATCTCACAGCCTCCAAGAAAATTGTGTCTCTCTGACCTATATTTTCCGCTTGAACGACTTACATTCAAGTTTACGTCCGAGCTCTGATCTCAGTCACTATACATGGTAGGATCATGTAATCTTGCATATGCATGCATTTTCAAAAACAGGAAAACAGCAAACACCTGCAATGGCCAGGAACTACAATCACATGCCACAATTTACAAGCAAACTGAACCACAAAAAACAATGAAAACAAGAGACAAACATAAATAACGATAGGAACTCGGAATAGCCGGACTTGGTACCGGCACAAGCAAGAGTGCTAGCCGCTAAACTGCCAGCTAGCTCAAGGAATCTAGTCTGCTGGTAAAACACTGTCGCACTACGGAAGAAAAATCAAACTCAAAACTCCCCGAAGGGTTTGGTAAAGAGTCTTCATGTATTTCAGTAGACATCGGCAGTATCAGTGAGAGGCCAGTATATATGTAAAGTCNAACTTACATTCAAGTTTACGTCCGAGTTCAGATCTCAGTCACTATACATGGTAGGATCATGTAACCTTGCATATGTATGCATTTTCAAAAACAGGAAAACAGCAAACACCTGCAATGGCCAGGAACTAAAATCACATGCCACAATTTACAAGCAAACTGAACCACAAAAAACAATGAAAACAAGAGACAAACATAAATAACGATAGGAACTCGGAATAGCCGGACTTGGTACCGGCACAAGCAAGAGTGCTAGCCGCTAAACTGCCAGCTAGCTCAAGGAATCTAGTCTGCTGGTAAAACACTGTCGCACTACGGAAGAAAAATCAAACTCAAAACTCCCCGAAGGGTTTGGTAAAGAGTCTTCATGTATTTCAGTAGACATCGGCAGTATCAGTGAGAGGCCAGTATATATGTAAAGTCTTCAGGTCACTGGAATCCAAAGCCAATTTAACGGATTTGTTCAGAATATCTCGTCGATATCCACTATTACGTAAAGAATGTAAACGTCCCAGTTTTTCTGGATTATTTATCAGTTTTTGACATTTTTTAACAACATTTCCATAAAATCGAGGATGAGAAATCCCCTTGGTAATTAGCTGTTTGCGAGTCACGTCATATCTAGATATCAAATGTTCATATCTTCTGTAAAACTTCTTAAAAGTATTTAATAATTTATGAAATCTGTAACCTTGTTGTAAAAGTTTGGATGTGAGAGTAAGGTTACGCTCATTAAAATCATCAAGGGTGGAATAAATGCGAGCGAATCGTACAAGTTGAGATATATACACCCCGTAGGATGGAGCTAGGGGAACGTCGCCGTCAAGAAAGGGGAAATTAGTAATTGTAAAATCAAAATCATCCCTTTTATCATAAACTTTGGTTTTTATTTTACCAGAGTCGATGGTGATACTTAGATCCAGAAAAGGGCAGTATTTAGAATCATTGTTTGCCTTATTTAGTTTCAGTTGTTGTGGGTAAATGGTGTCATCATAAGCTAAAAACTGGGATTGTCAATAGTAAGGATATCGTCAATATACCTGCTATTATCATTGAAAATAGAAATAAGTTTATCACTATTTGGTACAGTTCCATTTTGTAGTCTTTTCATGAATTCCCGTTCGTAACAGAACAGAAAAAGATCAGTAATGAGAGGTGCACAATTAGTAACCATGGGGATTCCAATGACCTGATGATAAACAATGGTGCCGAAACGAACATAAATGTTGTCTCTGATGGTAGGTCAGCATCCAGGCAAAATTAGGTCACTTTGACCTATATTTTCCGCTTGAACGACTAACATTCAAGTTTACGTCCGAGTTCAGATCTCGGTCTTTATACATGGTAGGATCATGTAACCTTGCATATGCATGCATCTCTGATGGAAGGTCAGCATCCAGGCAAAATTAGGTCACTTTGACCTATATTTTACGCTTGATTGATTTACATTCAAGTTTTCGGACGAGTTCAGATCTCGGTCACTATACATGGTAGGATCATGTAATCTTCCATATGCATGCAACTCTAATGGTGTATCAGCATTCAGGCAAAATTAGGTCACTTTGACCTATATTTTACGCTTGATTGATTTACATTCAAGTTTTTGACGAGTTCAGATCTTAGTCACTATATATGGTAGGATCATGTAACCTTGCATATGCATGCAACTCTGATGGTGAATCAGCATCCAGGCAAAATTAGGACACTTTGGCCTATATTTTACGCTTGATTGATTTACATTCAAGTTTTCTGACTAGTTCAGATCTCAGTCACTACACATGGTAGGATCATGTAACTTTGCATATGCATACATCTCTGATGGTTGGTCAGCATCCAGGCAAAATTAGGACACCTTGACCTATATTTTATGCTTGATTGATTTACATTCAAGTTTGAGGACGAGTTCAGATCTTATACATGGTACAATCATGTAACCTTGCATATGCATATAACTCTGATGGTAGATCAGCATCCAGACAAAATTAGGTCATTTTGACCTATATTTTCCGCTTGATTGATTTACATCCAAGTTTTCAGGCAAGTTCAGATCTCAGTCACTATACATGGTAGGATCATGTAACCTTGCTTAGGCATGCAAATGTGATGTCAACATCCAGTCAAAATTTTGTTACTATGACAAAGTGCCATAACGAGGCGAACTCTGTAATCGTTGATTACCTATGTTTTATTATACGACCGCCAAAAAAAAATTTGAGGTCGTATATTGGTATGATACTGGCGGCGTCGTCGTCGTCGTCGTCGGTGTCGTCGGCAGCGTCTGTAGACTCTTCCTTTCCGTGCGATAACTTCAGTTTTAGCCGATCAATCCTCATGAAATTTTAAAATAATGTTCCTTGTCACAAAAGGAAGGTTTGGATTGGTTTTTTGTATTGTGGCCCTGCCCGTTATTTAAAGGGCCAAATTAGGTGTTTTCATATATTTGGCCGTAGAATATTTATTATTTATCGAATTTTGATGGGGTTTCTTTCAAAGTGATCCTAAGAAAATTTCTAATCGGTAATATGGCAACGGATTTCATGTCACATGTACCGTTAATGAGATAAATGGGTCCCAAAAGGGGGAAATCTCAAAAATCTATTTTTTTTCATTTTTTG
>MJUU01032267.1:0-18611 GCA_002080025.1 Modiolus philippinarum
ATTTGGACAATTCATGATCAACATATTTTAATTAGTTACTTGTATTGCTACTACAATTTACAGACCAGAGTTAATCAGATTAGTGACACATTTTACTTATTGTTTGAGACTTTTTTAAGAGACAATATTATTGAAATTATCAAAGTTAATTCAATTACTCAAAAGTGCTAATCTACTTTTATATCCATTATTGTAACACCTGTTCATACTTGTCATATTAATTGAGCATTGTCTGTTATGTATATATTTGATTGTAAAATATCATTTGAGGGAGAACAAGTAAAGCATCGAAAAAGCTAGTGTTACTTTGTTAGTTGGAGCTAGACATATTGCTAGTATTGGTCCGGCTACTGTTGGATATTACAGTTTGCTAAACATCATCCCAACATCAACAGCTAGTTCCCTATTTGACCAAAACACCGTGGTCATAGTAGGTCACTGATATTTTGCATTTTGGTTTTTGGTTATATATAACAGTTTGCTATATTGTTTTTGTCAGCCAACATGTTAAGTTTTCTGAATTAGTCAGTTTGAGTTTTCACATCAGTTTTGCGACCAAGTAGGGATGGGCGAGACATCAATTTGGGTCCACACTTGTGTTTAAAAGTTATCAGATTGAAACCCTAAAATTCGCAAAGATTTTACCAGTTACAGTACAAACAGAGGCATTCAGTTAAAAATCACTCTGGTCGGACAGTTTTCACCCTTGTCACCCCGGAATTCACAGGTTTTGTCGGTGTTTGTCCGGCAAAATTGTCGGAAAAATTTCACCCAAAAATCGTCGGTAATTTTCTTTGATGTTGGGTCAACTGATAAATGCCGGTGAAAGTCGGACTTCCACCAGAATTGTCGCGGTTTTAGTGTCCTATTTAAATTGTTTCTTCAAAAGTTTTAGGCTATTATCAAGAGGAAAAAATAAACTCAATGACAACTGGGTTTCATGTGACTTCCCTTTCAAAATCGTATTTCCGAACGTATTAATAAATGTCACGAATAAAAAAAGACAATTGGATGGCTTCGACGAAACATATACCTATGTAAAAATATCTCCTCAATTTCCATTTGACCCAGAAAAGTGGGTTAAAACACGTCTAATTTCAAAACGTAAGCCTCCGTAGACGCTAGAATGTTTGGGTTGCACGAAGTTGAAGCATGGAATTTCTATTTTTATGACCAATCAAAATACAGTTTAGCGGATTCCCCTTCAAAATAGGCTCGCACGTATTGTTTGTGACAAAAATAGGAGCCTAAGACGTGGTCTCTTCCAAAATTCGTCGAGGCATTTCAGAATTAAATTATTATCTCAGCAAAAAGGAACTTTTACACTATTGGAAACTTCTTTCGGATGAAACACTTTTATGAAGATGTTAGCATAAAAAAATGAGAAAAGTTCACCGTCTGTTGAGGTGACATCGTGTAAAAAATAACAAATGCTTTTATGGAATGTTAAGTAATTCTTGGAACTGAATATTCACTGAAATATTCCCTGCAAGGATATGTGAATATTGATTTTTTCTGAAGCTATTTTTCGTGTGATTTTTTTTTAATTCAAAGTTATTAATAGCGTGCTATTTATAGGTCGTCACTCACTAAGATTAACCTTGACCTAACAAAACCAAATTACGCAATTTTAAGGATGATATTCGTGAAAATTATTTAATAAGTAACAAATTATTTATATAATATGATCTTTTAACAACTTTGAGTTCTGACAGTCACATATAATTCACGATGTTCATTATTTTCTGCCATACGCATAATATTTTTTAAAAATATCATCTTGATCTTCCAACTATTTGAAATATGAAAAGCAAGCTTTTCCAAAATAATTAACTGCACTTATAGATAATTACTTCGTATACACAAGTAGATAAATGTTGACAAGTACAATTAACAATAGCAAGTGAGTTAATCCTCTGTTTATCAGTTTCTCGGACATCCGTGAATGTCGGGTTTGTTGTCGGACATTCACCCCGTTTCACACACAATTCACCGACGTCGGATTTGAGTGATTTTCAACTGAATGCCTCTGTTTGTACTGTACTTTGAAGTCAATTACCACATTTCTTTGGAAATGGAATATATCATGACTTCTTTATACATATAACTACTCACAAAGAATATAAAAAATATGTAGCTTTATATTTCCACATTTATTTGAATAGTGAAATATATTATGTTAATTTTTTTCTCTTTCAGAGCACAATGCCTATTTCAAAAATTCATGCACGTCAAATTTTTGACAGCCGTGGTAATCCAACAGTTGAAGTAGAAGTAACAACAGAGAAGGGTTAGTATAAATTAAGAAAATTTTATGGCAAAAATTTTATTTGGTTGTAAACATTTTTTTTTTGCTCACCTGGCTAATGTCAGGGTGAGCTTTTGCTATCACTTTGCGCCTGTCTTCCGTCCATCCCTCAGGCGTAAACTTTTCATTCAAAGATCTTCACCTCTGAAACTACTAGGCCAATTGGAACCAAACTTGGCCACAATAGTCTTTGGGTGGTCCCTTACAAAAAAGCTGTTTTTCAGGTCCGTGCGATATTCCAGATGGCCACCAGCGGGGAACATAGTTTTAACATTGGACCCTATGGGAAAACACATTCAAAGATCTTCTTCTCTGAAACTATTAAGCCAATTGGCTCCAAACTTGGCCATAATAAACCTTTGGTGGCCCCTTACAAAAAGCTGTTTTTCAGGTCCGCGCGATATCCAAGATGGGTGCCAGCGGGGAGCATACAGTACAAACAGAGGCATTCAGTTGAAAATCACTCAAATCCGACGTCGATGAATTGTGAGTGAAACAGGGTGAATGTCCGACAACAAACCTGACATTCACCGACATTCACGGATGTCCGAGAAACTGATAAACAGAGGATTAACTCACCTGCTGTTGTTAATTGTACTTGTCAATATTTATCTACTTGTGTATACGAAGTAATTATCTCTAAGTGCAGTTAATTATTTTGGAAAAGCTTGCTTTTCCTATTTCAAATAGTCAGAAGATCGAGAGGATATTTTTAGAAAATATTTTGCGTATGGCAGAAAATAATTTATAATTAGTATGAACATCGTGAAGTATATGTGACTGTCAGAACTCAAAGTTGTTAAAAGATCATATTATATAAAATAATTTGTTACTTATTTAATAATTTACACGAATATCAGCCTTAAAATTGCGTAATTTGGTTTTGTTAGGTCAAGGTTAATCTTTGTGAGTGAAGACCTATAAATAGCACACTATTAATAACTTTGAATTAAAAAAAGATAAAAATCACACGAAAAATAGCTTCAGAGAAGATCAATATTCACATATCCTTGCAGGGAATATTTAAGTGAATATTCAGTTCCAAGAATTACTTAAAACATTCCATAAAGGTCTTTATTATTTTTTACAAGATGCCTCGCTCAACAGACTGTGAAATTCTTTGTTGAGTAGATAACGTTTCTCATTTTTTATGCTAACATCTTCATAAACGTGTTTTATCTGAAAGAACTTTCCAATAGTATAAAAGTTCCTTTTTCCTGTCCTGAAATGCCTCGGCGAATTTTGGAAAGGACCACGTCTTTGGCTCCTATTTTTGTCACAAACAATATTTTGTGCGAGTCTATTTTTAAGGGGAATCCGCTAAACTGTATTTTGATTGGTCATAAAAATATAAATTTCATGCTTCAATTTCGTGCAACCCGAACATTCTAGCATGTCAGTATGAGAATCTACGGAGGTTTATGTTTGAAATTAGACGTGTTTTAACCCACTATTCTCGGTCAAATTGAAATTGAGGGGATATTTTTACATAGGTATCCTATATGTTTCGTTGAAGCCATGCAATTTTCTTTTTTTTTATTAGTAGCATTTATTAATACGTTCCGATAATTTTTTTGAAAGGGAAGTCATACGAAACCCGGTTCTCATTGAGTTAGAACTTGATTTTTTTTTTTTTTGAAGAGACAAATAGGACACTAAATCTCCGACAATTCTGGTGGAAGTCCGACTTTCACCGGCATTTATCAATTGACCCAACATCAAAGAAAATTACCGACGATTTTTTGGGTGAAATTTTCCCGACAATTTTGCCGGACAAACACCGACAATGCCTGTGAATTCCGGGGTGACAAGGGTGAAAATTGTCGGACCAGAGTGATTTTTAACTGAATGCCTCTGTTTGTACTGTAGTTTTAACATTGGACCCTATGGGAAAACACATTCAAATATCTTCTTCTCTGAAACTACTGAGCCAATTGGCACCAAACTTGGCCACAATAGTCCTTTGGTGGTCCCTTACTAAAAAGCTGTGGGCCGCGCTATATTTAACATGGACGTCAGCAGGGAAGATAGTTTTAACATTGGACCCTATGGGAAAACTCATTCAAAGATCTCCTCTGAAACTACTGAGCCAATGGAATCAAACTTGGGCAAAAGTGTTTTTATGTGGACCCCTGAAAAGAGAAATGTTGTTTTTTTTTTTTTTCTCAGGTTCCAACTTTATCCAAGATGGCTGCCAACAGGGAACATTTTTAACATTAGACCCATGGGGAACACTAGCAGACATCTTTTCCCCTTAAACTAATTGGGCATTTAATTATAAACATGTGTTTTGGCTTTAACATAAAATGTCTTTGTTAATCAAAGACAAGGTGAGTGATACAGGCTCTTGAGAGCCTCTTGTTAATTCACTTCAGAAGTTCACCTTTATCATAACTTATTTGACATGTCTAAGTAACTGTAAATGGTAGGATCTAACCTTGCATATGCATGCATCTTTGGGGGTAGGTTAGCATCCAGGCAAAATTAGGTCACTTTGACCTATATTTTTCGCATGATCTCCTTGCATTCAAGTTTACTTCCGCGTTCAGATCTAAGTAACTGTATATTGTATGATCATCTAACCTTGCATGTGCATGCATCTTTGGCGGTAGGTCAGCATCCAGGTAAAATTAGATCACTTTGACCTATATTTTCCGCATGATTGACTTACATTCAAGTTTATGGCCGAATAAAGGTCTCGGTACATGGTAAGATCATCAAACCTTTGTATACATGCATCAGAGATGGTATTAATGAGCACCCTTGCCAAATTTGGTTTCTGTGTCCATGTGCCATGACGAGGCGAACTTTGTATTCGTTGATTACCTATGTTACAAATTTTGTAATGGATAAAGTCTTAAAAACACCATAACTTTGTTACCATACTAATATGGTTCATTTCTCTGATGTACATGTATACATGTATAACACGGTACAGACGAACTTCAGTGGTTAGAACACCAAAGGAACTGAGGACAATTTAGTTCGATTCAAAGGAGGGTTAGAGAAATCAAGGTCAAACTTATTTAAAACTTGAACAAACATGACAAAGGGACCATAAAAAGGGTTCAAGGCATCCATGGTGTTCCATTTATTGCAAGTTGAGCCATTGAAGTTCTACTGTACATTGTATTTTGGACTTATGATGGATACTGGTAAGGAAAATGCTTATCAGATCAAATGCAAAGTTATTTGACTCACATACTGATTATGATGAGTCTTAGAAGTTAGATGACAAAAACATGACATGCAAGTATGTTAATGTGTTTTGAAATAGCTAATTTATTGGTGATTAATCAAATTGTTTAATTGATTTAATTATCAATGTTCATCATATCATGCCATGATAAAAAAGGGTTTGACATAAAACTTTGTATCATTTCAATATAGAATAGAAAGGAATAGAAGATCAGTGAATTTGCTAGTCCTTTATTGCTGTTATTGTCCTGAAATAAAAAGTTGCATGGATTTCTCCTAATTTGTTAGCCAAAAATACAATTTTTGAAAAAGTAACTCTCGATGGTCTTTTCTCCAATTTACTAGCCTATGGCTACAGGACAAAGTGTTGACGTCAAACTTTGCAAATAATAGTGTATTCTTTAACATGATATTGAGGTCAGTTTTACTTCTATAAAAGGGTAACTCTTACTCAGCAATGCAGTATATCAATTTTTAGTTCGCCTCAACGAAGTTGAGTGGGACTATTGGAGTACCGTCAGCGTCTACGTCTACGTCTACGTCCGCGTCCGCATTTGGGCATATATCTCTGCAACTATGCATGGTAGGATCATCAAACTTTGTATGCAGGTGCATCTTGGGCTATCTCACAGCCTCCAAGAAAATTGGGTCTCTCTGACATATATTTTCCGCTTGGAACGACTTACATTCAAGTTTACGTCCGAGTTCAGATCTCAGTCACTATACATGGTAGGATCATGTAACCTTGCATATGCATGCATCTCTGATAGTAGGTCAGCATCCAGGCAAAATTAGGTCACTTTGACCTATATTTTCCGCTTGAACGACTTACATTCAAGTTTACGTCCGAGTTCAGATCTCAGTCACTATACATGGTAGGATCATGTAACTTTGAATATGCATGCATCTTTGATGGAAGGTCAGCATCCAGGCAAAATTAGGTCACCTTGACCTATATTTTACGCTTGATTGATTTACATTCAAGTTTTCGGACGAGTTCAGATCTCAGTCACTATACATGGTAGGATCATGTTATCTTCCATAAGCATGCAACTCTGATGGTGTATCAGCATCCAGGCAAAATTAGGTCACATTGACCTATATTTTATGCTTGATTGATTTACATTCAAGTTTTCGGACGAGTTCAGATCTTAGTCACTATACATGATAGGATCATGCAACCTTGCATATGCATACATCTCTGATGGTTGGTCAGCATCCAGGCAAAATTAGGACACCTTGACCTATATTTTATGCTTGATTGATTTACATTCAAGTTTTAGGACGAGTTCAGATCTTAGTCACTATCGATGGTACAATCATGTAACCTGGCATATGCATATAACTCTGATTGTAGATCAGCATCCAGACAAAATTAGGTCACTTTGACCTATATTTTCCGCTTGATTGATTTACATCCAAGTTTTTGGACAAGTTCATATCTCAGTCACTTTACATGGTAGGATCATGTAACCTTGCATAGGCATGCATCCCTGATGGTACATCAGCATCCAGGCAAAAGTAGATCACTTTGACTTATGTTTTACGCATGAGTGATTTATGTCCAAGTTTTCAGGCAAGTTCAGATCTCAGTCACTATACATGATAGGATCATGTAACCTTGCTTAGGCATGCAAAGGTGATGTCAACATCCAGTCAAGATTTTGTTTCTGTGACAAAGTGCCATAACAAGGCAAACTCTGTAATCATTGATTACCTATGTTTAAAACATATGAACAGAAATTAATAGATGCCAACCCTTACAGATTCTCCGTAATTTTCACGGATTTGGGGTCAAAATTAAGGCATTACGCTCATTAGTCGAATTGTTACAGATTTTCGATCGCCGCTGTTCAAGTTAACAAAACACGGAGTTCTTTCATTGTTGTTCTGCACCCATTTTCTAAATTACTAAATGGATATTGCTTTGGGTTTCTCCGACATTTTCCGTGTGGTTTAAGTAGACTTATCTAGATTCGAAAAGGTTAAAAGTTGCGAACCATGTCACAACGCAGTCTGATAGGCCGTCTGCACAGTTGTCTGCCACAAAAAAGTAAACGAAAGGCTAATGTTTCTGCGCAGGATATTTCATAGAATGGCATTGAATATTTAAATCATCACGAGTGTGAAGATAAGTTATGTCGGACATGACGGTATGAATGTTTAGATGAACGTTTGAAGGTTGTATAGTTCTCACTATACCAGTCTGTTTATCTGTCTTTTACTTATCAGGGCTGCACACCACAAATAATTAAAGTGTTTACAAAACATTCTAATGGTCACAACAGATCAATATTGATGATTTTTTAAAACATTACTTTGCGTACAAGATTTAGATCTTAAATTCTGTAATTTGCGCCCTATTTTCAGACATGATTATTTTCCTATTTAAATAGGAATTCCTATATTTTTATACAGAAAATAAATTTAAAAGTTGTTCAGTTTTGTAGAACCAGCAGGAAAATGATGTTTTCATAGGGCTGACCTCCCCCCCCCCCTCTTTCCTATTTTTTAGAAAGTATTTCCTATTTTTTTATATTTGTACAAAATCATGTCTGTATTTTGCAACCACTCAGTGATACATATTCATTAAATAGAAATAATTTTTAATGATTACTGAGAGAAGACCAAAATTACTGAAAATTAAGTTGATGGTTACTGATTGAGGCCAAAAGGGGTTCTTCAAAAAAAAAAACTTGGTGTTTCAAAAATAATATTCTGAACAAATATAGAATTGTTATTTACATGTGTATGTTTTCCAAATTATCAGTTATTGAAAATTTGAATCAAATTAAGAGATAACTGTATTTTAGGATCTACGTGGGTGAATTGTAGATTTTACTGTCGCAGACAGATTTTTCTGGTGACGCATCAGTGGAGCTGGATAACAGATGTTTGCGCCAGTAAAATCTTAGATTTACCCATGAAGATCCTAAAATACAGCTTAGTTATCTTTATTTTAATGCATATGAGAAAGAAAAAAAAACATTTTAAATCGATTTTAAAATTAAAGGAAGTTTGTTTTGTGTCTGCGCAATTAATTTGCTATTGGTTCTGAAGATTAACTGTGGATTTTAGAACATTTGTGCATAAGAATTTACAAAGATGTTTTGTGTAAAGTCCGAACCATCACATATTCATACCAAAGGTAAATTACTGCTATGTAGTGAACACAGTGACTGGAATTTAAATTGTTTCAAACACATTAAAATGATAAGCCGTTTTTTCAAAAGCTCAAAAGGGTAAGCAGGGTGAGCAACTTGATGCCTGTTTTGTGACCATACTCATTTGAAATAAATATACTTTTTTAGCTTTCTGTGTTGATGTTAATGTTCTGCTTTGTTAAAAATCCCACCTCAGGCACCTGTTCATTTATTTATTTCAATAATTTTAGGTACATTTAGAGCAGCAGTTCCAAGTGGAGCATCTACTGGTATATATGAAGCATTAGAACTGAGAGATAAAGATCCTAAAGCATACCATGGAAAAGGTTTGTACAAGTGTTATCAGATCATGTTCTTTGCATTTAACCTAGCCAAAGCAGAATTGCTTACCTTTACAGTTTTTGAGGTAATCTTTCATTATTTTCATAATGACGTTCCATTTCCTTACGATTTGGTGATTTTGTGGTGCATGTTAAAAATGTTTCATTGCAGTTATTTCTATTATTGATTTTGGTATTTCCAGTAATAAAAAGAAAATTTAAGACGAAAATTTTAGGTTTCAATCTAAGTATTTCAATATTTCAAGTATTGTGTGACTGCCTAATGTGCCATTCACTTCAAGATGAAGATTCTGTGCTAGAATTACATTTTATGACAGTATGATCAGGAAAGGAAAGGGGGTAAATGTCAAGGAGACAACATCCAATTTCCAGGTTAAAATGACCCAAAACAAAGCATTTAGGAGTCACCATACAGTATTCAACACAGTAAGGAACCTCACATCATATAGCAAGCCCTAAATGCCCCCCTCTCCCTCCAAAAAAGTGAATAAATCAATGGAAACAGACCACATCCAATAACCTGAATATTAAGAAACTAAAATTTTATAACAAGACAAGCAACTTATTCCCGTCTTGGGACATGCGCAAAAAATTGCATTGGGGTTAAACTTGTTTTGTTTGATGAAACCCCCCCCCCCCCCATGTGTGGTGTGCACAAAAAATCGCACAGTAAAAATCAAACTAGAGAAAAGTCTAACTTATTTAGACGAGTACCTTTACAATGAAGTACATATAACATGAAGACAATACACATGGGTACTGTCCTGACAAATGCTCGCAGTTGACACTAAGCTAAGGTCATAATTTACATTGACTATGAAATCAAGCCTACTAACATTTGAAACTTCAACTGAAATACTTCTAAATACATTTTGTGTATAATGGCTGCATTACTATTCTGCATCACAATTTACAATTTTTTTATTGATAAACTTACTGTTAATAAGTGTTGAGGTTTTATGCAATGCCAATATTGGCCATAACCACCGTAGTGTACATGTGACAAAGTTTCCTGACAAATTAACATACTGCATTCCAACTATGTTTGATAGCTTTTGGAAGGATTTTTACACACATTTCACACAAACGCACATCAGAATTTATTTCACAGGCAAACATGTAATATGAATTTCAACAATTTCTACATAAAACACTAAGGAAAGTTATAAACCTAATATAGATTTTTATGTACTATTCTAGTATGCTTTATAAACTTTCTTGTTTAAACCTAGATGGAAAGATATGATGTCAAAGCTTCCATATTCTAAGTTAAGCTCAAGCTTCAAGGGCACTCCACAACCTCTGTCAGTGTCGCATATACACCTTTTTCCTTAACTAAGATTTTGAGCTGGACTGATTTTATAATGTGCCATATTTCGTTCTTGTGATGCAAATACATGTGCTCCATTGTAAAACAGTGATAAGGTATGTCAATTACCTGCCTAAGGTGACTGATTCTCTCAGGGTACTCTGGCTTCCTCTACCACTAAAACTGACCGTCATGAAATAGCTGAAATACTGGTGAAAGTGACGTTAAACCCCAATCATTCCACTATACAAACACCTTATCTTTCATATGATATTAATTTTTCACAGGTGTATCCAAGGCAATTAGTAATATCAATGATACAATAGCACCAGCCTTAATAGCAAAAGTATGTATATGTTTAGTTCATTAGGGCTATTCCATTTAAATCTACCACCCAGGGGGAAATGCCATATACATGTATTTCAGAACACAGCCAATAGAAAAAAAATATTATTTCTATCATTAGTGGTCAGGCTGGCACCCAACCCACCCTCGTGGTAAATTTTTCTGGAATAGCCCTCAGTGTTTTTATTAGTTTTAAGAAAAGCAGCTCAAATCTGAATCTTTTCATTTCAAAATTTTATTTTGAATCATTGAATTCTGAAGAAGATTTTGTTTGTTGTACAACAAAAGAACTGAAACAAATTAATTGGAATAAATATTTCACACGGGACCCAAAAATTGGTCACAAGTTGGTCACGGTAGGTCTTGGATCCTCCCCTTTCAACATTGTGTCAGACAAGCTCATCATTCAAGATTGCAAACAGCAGGGAAAGAAGTTGAACAAAGGTCCCAATAGGAAAAAGTCCTATATAGATCTTATCTGAACCTAATTCGTCAATCAGAGCAAAAATTTAATTTTTTTTTTTTTTTGGTCAAAAGACAGTCCCCTGCAAAAATATTGTCAGCACACACTTCATCAAGATCACCTGCATATATATATATATACAGTAGAACTTCTGATGGCTCGAACTGCAATAGGTCGAACACCATGGATGTCTCGAACCCCTTTTCTGGTCCCTTTGTTCAAGTTTCAACTTAGTTCGACCTCGATTTCTTGAACACTTCTGTAACTTGGAACTGTTTTCATTGGTCCCTTGGGTGTTCGAGCCATTGAAGTTTGACTGTACATGTAATTTAAATAAAACACTACATTGTAGAGGTCTATTAAGGATGGTCCCTCCTCAAGTTCATTATATCAAGATTTTAAAACTAGTATCTTTATTTATTAGAACATCGATCATACATCATTTTTAGCAAAAAATCTTGATAGGTCAGTGTGCCCATTTTTGAGATTTAAGTGCCTACAATTTTAGCGGGAAACTGAACTCCTCTTGATTTTTCATTTATTTAGCATTAAGACAGTCTCCCTTTGGAATACAATGAAGATATATCAAGAATTTCATCAAACTTTGTCAAATGTTTATTCAGAATGTATACAAACATATTTTGAAAAGAAAACTGGGGGTCAGTGTGCAAAATTTTCTAATGCATCATTGTGGATAAGATAAGAGAATTCCGAAAGTCAAGAGACAGATTCAAAAACCTGAGGAGTGACCATCCTTTACATATATTTGAAAATGAAACTGTTTTACATAGTAGGTTAATATGACTTTTTATATCGGCAATGATCAAGATTATGCAGGCTCTTGAGAGGTTTTTGTGTTCAATGCAAAGAGAAAATCATGCTGTGTGCAATGCTTCATCAGATTCTTTCATTCAGTATCTCGTTGAGCAAACATAGATATAAATTTGTAATATTATTGTGCTTTCTATTTCAGGGAATTGATGTGGCAAATCAGGAACAAATTGATAAATTTATGCTAGAATTAGATGGAACAGATAACAAAAGTAAATTATTATTTCTTAATCTTTGCTTTCACCATCTTCCACCAAAGTGGGAACCAACATATTCTGAATTTCATATTTCTTGACTGTTCGCAAAAGTATATCGATAAATTTAACTGTCTGCATTGATAAATAAGTGTACTCCAACAAATTATAGCCGGTATTGATTAGAATTTGAAAGAGTGCGAAAAAACCATCCTTCAATAATGGACTGAAAGCCTAGATTGACTTCAGGGAGCCATATTTTGAACTTCTTGTATTGTTTACAGGAACCTCTATAAATGGCATCTCTTAAAAGTGGCTGATTTCTTTGGTTTTTAGAGGTACTACCGTATGTTTAAATGACAGGATTTATAAAGGTGTCTTGTATTCCTTAAAATTACTTGAAAATATAAGATGGAAATCAAGGATTTTAAAGAACATGATTGAATGTCCCGAAAAGTTGTTAGAAACTACTAATTCAGTCTGCTCCAAAAACTTTTTTCACTGTCAGTCTTTCGGACTACTTGAGATAAGAGATTTACTAGTCGGAATCCCATTTTATTTGTCCGAAAAAATATTTAAAAAATTCTACCATGATGTAAAGGCAAAAATTCTACCATGATGTAAAGGCAATGTAGATTTGGAAAATACATTATAAAAATTCTTCTACAAAAATTTTTACTTGTCCGGACGGACTAGTGTTTTAAAAAAGTTAACTAGTCTGAATTCAAATTTACTAGTCTCGGCTATCGTACTAGTGCATAACAGAGGAGACTGCAATTTCATTTATAACAGAAATAGATTTGCTCCCAGAATTATGTATATGGAAAAATCAAATTTATGAAAACAAAACAAGAAACCGGATTGTGAAAACTTTCAAAAAGACAAGCATATCCCCCATAAAGTGTACAAAATCCCCCACATGAATATGTAGTTCTTTGAAAATGAAAATTTATGCCTTGGAAGTGTTCGAAAAGTACTTGATTTTTGTCGCAGAAAATGTGTAAGAATCCTAAAATGAGCTGTTGCAATAGGGTTATATTAATTGTTCTCATTCTTTTGTACATATATATGCACGGATGCAAATTACAAAGGTCTCTATAATTTTGCCTGGGCTTAAATAAAGCCCACCTGGTTCCTGAAATTTCTTCATAGTATGGTTGGATATCTAGTAATGAGTAACTATAATTAGATGTTGGGTTACTCAATGCTATTTTTTTCAGGGGCCCTTCTCTGTGTTGGCGGTAGTCCAAAATTTCCTTTAGCCAAAGTGGCTAATTAGTGCAAATTATAATTTAGCCACACTGAAGTTTCATTTGCCACAAAAAAAAAAAAAACAGGTCTCACTCTAGGGTTCAATTCGTGAAGTGGCAAAGTCACTTTGGTGATAAGAATCATGCTCTCCTGTAACATATATATTTAAACACACGTGATTCAATTTTCACTGGTTTAAAACTTTTATTATTGCAAGAAGTCAGCGCAGAGTTTTCATGATGTCCGCCATGAATCAGGTAAACAAAAAGTGCGATAATAAAAAGAAAGACGGAAACAGACATGAAAAACCGGAACTGTTTTACTTCAACGTTATCTATTCCGGAAATGGATGCCGAAATACCCGTCATTGGTTTCAATTTAAATCTTATTTTCATCTTCTGATCTGGTCATAAGAATGTTTTTTGGAAGGAAGTTTTCTATTCCTTTCATGATATCTCCGAGTACCGTATATTGATTTTTCTCATTCGCCAAAGTGGCGGTTAGACCAAGTTTTTTAATTGCCACAAGGAACAATCATTCGCCCCTGGCGAGTGTGGCAACCTTTAGTGCTAACACAGCTTCTGGCTATTTCATTTAGTGTGTGAATTTGCAAATACACAATTTCGTGAAATGCTTCAGTCTGAAAATCTGGAAGAGCAAGTTTTCTCGCAAGACCAGCCAATAATTTATATAGTGAGACCAGATGTCCCAAAAGGATTTCACACTTGTTAGAAGTATCTCCCTTAAATGACAGGTTAAAATTTTGCTTGTCTTTTCATAAAATTCTTCATATCTGTTTCATTTGTAACTGTTAGTCATGTTGTTTTCTGTTTACAATTTACAGACAAGCTTGGAGCCAATGCCATTCTTGGTGTATCAATGGCAGTCTGCAGAGCTGGAGCTGCCCAACAGGTTTGTCTTATAGTTCTTATCCTGCTACTCAATATTCAGGGAAGATTTGATCTGCTATTGACAATCTGGAATTATCCATTACAATTTTTATTTTGAAGTTGAACTTTGATCCTTAGGGACTACAGAGAACTGTCGAGCTAGAGGGTCCGGGTTTCAAAGCCATGGAGTAGGAATTATGTTCAAACCAGAGGGACTGCTTAATAGATTCGGGACATCCACAATGTTCTACCCATTGCAGTTTTAGGAATCAAGGTTCAACTGTCAGTGGCAGTTTTTGGCTTCCGATTAGTCATTTCCAATTTGTATTTGTGCATAGCAAATTATGCCTAAATATTACTGTCAGCTTAAAACTGTTTTAAGAAGTTCATGTTACTTTCTGTAATATATGTTTTCTTGTCAGTAACCACATTATGAGGGTAAATTAACTGAAGAGGAATATTAGTATATTCACAAACGATTTCTGGGGGTTCGAGTCATGTTGGATGGGGTCATTTAACAAGTATTACATGTTCAGAACTTTGTATTGTCAGTTAAATGAGATCTAATTCATATGAGATGTAGATGTAAAAATAACAAAATACTGAAGTCACTGTATTATGAAAAATGTAATTTGATATAAACATGAGTATGGTTTCTCTTACATGTCAAACAGTTAATTCTGATGCATGCAAATATTAATTATACCCCCGCAAACAAAGTTTGGGGGGGGGGGTATATAGGAATCACCCTGTCTGTCTGTCCGTCTGTCCACACTTCTCGTAAGCGCAACTCTTAAACCACTAAAAGGATTTTGATGAAACTTTACACAAAGGAAGGACACTATATAGAGATGTGCATGAAGTAATATAATTATTGTCAGAAACCAGGAAGGGGAGATAATCCGACTTTGACTTTTCGTTGATTCCCAATTTATGGGTTACCTCGTAAGCGCAACTCCTCTTAGACCACTTGAAGGATTTTGATGAAACTTTACACAAAGGAAGGACACTGTTAGGAGATGTGCATGAAGAAATATAATTATTGTCCGAAACCAGAAAGGGGAGATAATTGGACTTTGACTATTCGTTGATTCCCCATGTATGGGTTACCTCGTAAGTGCAACTCCTCTTAAACCACTTGAAGGAATTTAATGAAACTTCACACAAAGTAAGAACACTATTAGGAGATGTGCATGAAGGAATATAATTATTGTCAGAAACCAGGAAGGGGAGATCATCCGCCTTTGACTTTTCGTTGATTCCCTACTTATGGGTTACCTTGTAAGCGCAACTCCTCTTAAACCACTAGAAGGACTTTGATGAAACTTTACACAAAGGAAGGACACTATATAGAGATGTGCATGAAGTAATATAATTATTGTCAGAAACCAGGAAGGGGAGATAATGCGACTTTGACTTTTCGTTGATTCCCAATTTATGGGTTACCTCGTAAGCGCAACTCCTCTTAAACCACTTGAAGGATTTTGATGAAACTTTACACAAAGGAAGGACACTATATGGAGATATGCATGAAGAAATATAATTATTGTTCAAAACCAGGAAGGGGAGATAATTGAACTTCGACTTTACATTGATTCCCCATGTATTGGTTACCTCGTAAGCGCAACTCCTCTTAAACCACTTGGAAGAATTTAATGAAACTTTACACAAAGTAAGAACACTATATGGAGATGTGCGTGAAGGAATATAATTATTGCCAGAAAACAGGAAGGGGAGATAATTCAACTTTGAGTTTTCATTGATTCCCTATGTATGGGTTACCTCTTACGCAAAACTCCTCTCAATCCACTTGAAGGTTTTTGATGAAACTTTAGACAAAGGAAGAACACTATTTGTAGATGTGTAAAATGTCAAATAGGCTGAAAAGGGTGAATTTTATATTTGTCTGATTTAGACAAGAGTGTTTTCATTGGAACCCTTGTGAAAAGTTTTTTCTTGAAGATTATATCATTGTGTCCACACTTGTACTGTGTCCTCACCTGTATTGTGTCCACACCAACTTAATTTTGTACTTACCATATCGATTTAGGGTTCAATGAGCGGGGGGTATCTTTGGCTGCCATTCGGCGACAGCTCTTGTTATTCTTGGCCTTGACCACTATTCAAGCTTTTATTTTTACATGTATTTTCCCCATGACCAAGAATTGCACAGTTGTTCTTGAGGCAGTGTTAAACTAACTGCCCATACATCTGACATATCTGATTCACTAACAAAATTATAAGTTGTTCTTGAAGTAGTGTTAAACTAACTGCCCATACATCTAGCATATATAAACAAACGAGTTAAAATTCTTGTCAAACTGCAATAAAAGGTAAAACAAAAAATATATACATACATCAAAACATAAAAGATTAAAAAACAAGCAGACAGAGGTAGGGATTTTGGCATATATCTGATCCACTAACAAAATTATAAGTTGTCCTTGAAGTAGTGTTAAACTAACTGTCCATACATCTGGCATATATCTGATTCACTAACAAAACTAGAATTAAAATGTTCATACATTGTAGAAAGGTTTTGTATTAGTTTTTGATGATAAATGAAAAAAATATGCACAATAATTCTTCTTAGATAAGAATGCTATGTATAATACTTTGTATGGAAAATGTTGGATTTCTAGAGGGGATTGATAAAGAAATATTATTAGTGAAAAAACATTTTCATGATTTTTTTTTAAATAAGGGGCCAAAAAGGTTCAGATGTTTTGTATTTTTTTATATGTTTGCCTGTAAAATCTTCATTATTCATCAGAATTTGATTGTATTTGTTTCATTTTGTTTGCTCATTCCCAATCATTGGTTTGTCAGTGAATTTTGTGTTGCCTTTACTGTTCAATATGAAGCTTCTAAACAATTGCAGATATGATTAAATGTATTTTGTAATCTTTGTATTTAATATTATTTGTTGCAGGGAATACCTCTTTATAGACATCTGGCCAATTTAGCAGGAAATCAAAATTTGTTACTTCCTGTCCCAGCATTCAATGTTATAAATGGAGGAAGTCATGCGGGAAACAAACTTGCTATGCAGGAATTTATGATTTTACCAACTGGTATGTAATTCATTAAGTCTTGTCACAGGTGTGGTTGAATTTATTTGTTTGTTACCCTGCTATTTCATCCCTTTTGGGACAACCTTTTTTTTTGGGGGGGGGGGGGCTTGGCCAATTTTGCCTTGGAAAATTATTAATAAAAATTATTTATTTTCATGAAAATCTTGAAAATAATTATTTTCACCAAATGTCACAACAAATTCTTTATAGGTTGCATTTTAAAAAAAAAAATGTTTTCTTCAAATCATCATTTAACTAAACATTTTCATTGACAAAAAGGATTAGAATATTTATTTTCACTGGCACAAACATTAAATAATTTATTTAACAAAATCACCCAAGTCCATTTAATAAAGTGTTGATTGGTTCTAGGGATTATTGGGGATTTGTGTTGAAAAACTTGTTGTTTTTCATAGTCATGATAGTCCCAGTGTAAAAGAATCCAAAAAATCAGATGATCAGGCAGGCAGCTTATTTTTGGCATATTGGAAATTAACAGCCGTAAGTGGAATGGCCAACTTGTGTTGATCATATAGGAGTGTTTTTATACAGTTTGAAACTATATTTTTTGCTTCAAAGTAAAAATTGGTGCCTCTTGTTTTGGAGGAAATCACAAACTTCTTATTTCCTCAGTTTTGTTTCACTGGTTTTCTTTGTAAACATTTGGCAATTCATTTGAACATGCAAAATGGTCTAGGGCCATAGCAAGGTCAGGAGCGCCATGATGTGTTGGTCAAAGAATATAATGCACGATGTACATGTACTCAGCTTTAAACATCATGTTTGTTTTTGGTTGATGATAGAATTTTAGATACCTAAAAGTGGAAAGTTATTTTACACATACAATCTTAATACTTTCCCAAAAATGTTATGAATATTGACTAATTATTCAAACATAGACCTCAAGTTAGAATTGAAAATCATTGTTTATTTGTTACCACACCACATTACATTTTATATTAGCAAGAATTGAAAAAAGCAATAATTATTTACGAACTACTGTATAGGGCTTTATGTTCGCGGTACGAAATTTTCACGATTTTCATTGTTAGACTTATTCGCGGATTTTTGGTTGAAGTCTTTATTATTAGGGCCCCGCCACTTTGTGGCGGACGCCCTATAGTAATCAGTCTGTCCGTGCGTCCGTAACAAAATCAGTTTTCCGCACTTTTTTTCGTAATGCTTGCAGATATTCGGCTAATATTTTGTATGTTAGTTAGGTATGATGAGTTACAAGTCAAGT
>MJUU01032269.1:7932-18612 GCA_002080025.1 Modiolus philippinarum
GGAAGCCTGGGATCTTTCAAGTCCCTTTCCGAGACCCGTGACGTCATAAAAAGCCAGTTACTAGTAACCAAATTCGTCTAGCCTCGTTTCATTGCTTCTCTTTCACAGATGTCGCTGCTTTATCCAGGTATCCGTAATATCTGCCCATGGATTCTTTGAATGTCTGCACCTAGAAATGTCTGTAACTTTTATTTGGTACATCCGCCTGCCCAGTGTTGCGACGGTCTGAAAAGAGTTCAAGTAAGTGGACGTTTATTTTCTGTCGAGTTCTCTCCGAAATACAGGTTCTGATTAACGGAAACCTCTGATAGGTTCCGATGACGCCCTATCCTTTCGTGAAAAGGTCATGGATGCTGGGGTATTCGGCCGAGGTCGACATCAGGTCGTCCAACACAAGCAAGTTCCTGGTCGACACATTGAAGTAGTTGTCTGTACCAGTCGAACGAAATTCCGTCGCTTTTGCGATCTCGTCGTAGAAACGTTGACATCGCAGGTACAGCCAGACGATCTCTTCGGGACCTGGTCGAACATCGTCTTGGCTTTTCCGTAACATTTTCTTTCACAAATACGTCTTGCCGCAAGAAGTAGGACCGTTGACGACAATAATAAAAGGGTATCAAAACCGGACACTTGGTCCACCTTCCCCGCATCTTGTGGTGGCTACAGTGGTGACGACCGTAGCAGCTGGTGTCGGCGGCGGCGGTGAAGGAAGTGGTAATACATTTGTATCTACTTTTATTTCGAGGATGTATCAACATGATGTCTCTTTACGAGTACGTTCCCTGGCAGGTACGACATTTTCTCGTCGACAGTGGGTCGATCCTACTTATAACTTTTTCCGGAAGTGAAGCAAGCAGGACACGTTATCGTCTTTGCAGGGATAACAACTTTCATGATGATTTCAATAAAGATCAAGTCGTCTCCCCCGCCATGTTTTAGAGCGGTCTTTCGAAGAGAACTTCCGTCGTCTCTTCTTTTCATATGGCTACGGATTATAACAGTGGAAGGAAGACACCTCTAACATACTAGTCGCTTCTTAACGCATCATAGAATCTCTTAAAGCAAGATAAGTATGGGAGCGGGGTGCAAACTGTCTTTCCCCCCAAAAAGCTTCGACTAGTTGCCGGATCGTCTCGATCTTTTCACCGCCGCATACCTGGCTTTGAGTAATAGGGTACGTGACTTAATTATGGCTATCTTCGCCTCTCTAAATAAATTTACGATGCCTTTAGTATTGAATCGCGGTTATCGCTGGAGGTATGTAACCTGTGGACAAGCACTATTCGACACGATCGCCAGTCTAGCCGGATTAGTATTTACCTCTTCCGCTGCGAGGGCGTGAGCGCCGCTTCCAATGCACCTCTCTGAAAGGCTTGGAGAAAGTAGCGACGAAGGCCGCGACACGTCGTTCATCGAGTGCCCATCAAACCCCAACACCATCCGCTAAGACCAAGAGGAACCCGATCAGATTGACCACCTTCACGATTCCAGAATCGCCACAACCATACTGGGGATGCTGGCGAACCCCGACGCCTTTTCAAATCGCAAGGTCTCAACTAGCTATGGTTTAAGGATGCAGAAGCGGATAACGTTGGATTCGACGCACTCCACACGTGTATCATTGATAAGCCAGCAAGTAAGGGATCGTTTTCCTTCTCCATATCACCCAAGAAGGTCTTCGATAAGATCGTCTACGGAATAAAGCAAGAACTATCCCTGGTGCGCGATTGAAATGTAGATGCGGTGTCGAGATTTGCCGTCGTGAATATCGTGGCCAAAGTGATCTTCAGCAAGGTCTCCTGGTTTGTTTCCAGCGTCACCTCTTCCGACAAAAAGAAGTTGTGGCTCCATCCATAGCAAGACCAAGATAGAGTGCGGATTTCGCATGAGGCATTACGATTCCATTGCCGTGCCCCAGACCTCCAAATTCAACACTGCATCGATGGAAAATCGTCGCCTTACACACGGATAGGAACAATGGTCGCCGTCTTCGACGACTGACGATTGCGCAATATCAATGTGAAATTAAATGCAATGCTGATTGCTACACCGTTGAGCACTTCACCGAATGCATGATCGGAAGGGTCTATAGAGAGGTTTTCGAATCCTGCAAGAAATTCTTTTGCTTGGAAAGTCTGCTGAGCAATGGCTGCGTCAATCCCTTGGACTTCATTGATGTCTATCCCCCATTCATCAGTCCAAGCGGTTGAAAGAGTCGACCATGGATACAAGATCCGAGCCGACTTCGAGTGGAACGTCCGTGTCAATACCCAAGCCATCGCTCTGGTCACCTCAGATCAAATCCTATAGTTCGAATCCGATGGCCAGAAGATGAGCGTCATCTTCTGAAGCGGTTTACTAGTATATAAATGGACGTTTCAATTTTGCAGACAATTGCCACCAATACCTATCCCATGCATGAGTTCTCCATTATCGTCTCTCGGGATGATAGCCAGATCTTAATCCGCTTCAACCCAACACTCCCTCATTAGGGAAAAGCTAACGAGAAGGCCCTCGTAGTTCTGGAAACGTACTTCTTCATCCAATATCTATATCGGGATTAGTTAATTCAGCTTATCCCTAGACGGTTTTGGTTTCCCGTCGCACTGATCACCGGCTCTTACGATCGACGATCAGCAGACACAAAACCAAGATCCTACTCGATGCCAACTGCTCGATTCTGAGAGCAACGCTCACCTTTTGCCAGATGCTACAAGCTGGCATTCGATGTGCCCAATAGCCTAACTACGCTGCTTGGATTCGAGCGCCGGACGAATACCTTCGACCGGAGCACAAACGGTTTTGTTGAGGGTTAGCACATCGTCAATATCATCAGCATCAAAAGCAGCCTCATGAACAGCGATGTCATCCACGGAAGTTACGTCAACGTCACCTTTCAGCCCACCATATATAGCTTCTTTCCCGCCGTCAATCCTGGCATGGGGATCAATCCCCCCCCCAAACCATGGCCTACTGACCCATGACCCCGAGGACCATAGCAAGCAAACGTATCTCGGCGAGCAAAACGATTGCCACATCGATCTGCAAGGAGAGTATCTCACCATCCGCTTCCATCTTCGAGAAGTGTAAATAAATGCATTACGGTCTCAAATTGACGAAGGGTCTGACAGAAAAGATTTATCATACAGCAAAGAGATTGTTCCGTTTACGAGCGTCCGACCTCTGCATTCCAACCTATCCGGTTGGCATAAAATGCTCCTAACTCACCGGCATACCCAGCGCATTACCAAGCACTTGTAGAGCGGTAAGGATGGTATGGTCATGGAGATGAGACCACACCAAGTGAGGTATAATGTGTTGAAAGAAGGTAGAATCTTCCAAAAGCTAGTAGGTCTCGCCTCTGTTGTGTTACCTTTGTTATGGGTGCATTGAGCGGCTTGAGCAGTGCAGTCTTCGAAAAAGCCTTGTGATCCGGATTAAACCCAGAGAGGAGTGGTAAAGTGTGTTGTGTGAAACCCCAGGGTCGCGGTCTTTATTTCAGCCCAGGTGCCTTATTACAAAATACCTATATATGAGGATAGATTGTACGTGAAGAGAGCACGAATGTTCTTTCATGGTAGTGCACTGATCCTTTGCCCAAATAGCCCCTTCAAGAGCATACCCTGCTTGACATGCTCATATAGATAAATGAATGATACAGTAGATGCTAGTCGTATCGCATGAATGGAAGAGGACATCTTCGCTAGCCAAGGGTTATGATCCTCTCCTCTCCTCTTCACCCTTGGCGGATTAAGCCACAATTTGTGAAACATCAGTTTCAAATCATCTCCCTTTGAAGTAAGAGTTACAGTATGATTTATTGTAATAATTAAAGATTATTTATTGCATCTAATAATGCAACAATTCACAATATATTTAACTATAAGGAAATAACCCTTCAAAAGTAAAGAAAGATTATAAAATCGTTGAAATTTTGCAAAATAAAAAAATCACTAAACACCATATTTTAAGTTTTATTGTTATGATATACATATAAACTCTGAATGTGAGCTAATTGATTGGCTGCAGCGAAGGTTAACTGCAACCAATCAAAAATATGGATTTGACATTACAGAAATCCAGCTTGATCTGCCAAGGGTGAAGATGAGAGTAGCGAATCGTAACCCTTGGCTAGCGAAGATAGAAAGATTAGCGCAACGGAGGAATCCGGAGATATGAGCATGCCTTGAAGATCTACAATCGATTGGATGAGGTCTTTTCAATTGACATAGGTCGGTTTTCCTTGGGCAGTCTATTTCTGACCAGTTGTACCATATGGTCTGCTCTGACTAGTGTGGTTATTGTGGTATCCATAGCCATTGGACCCCTTGTCTGCCTCTGTCCTACCCTTGCTAGCCTTCTACCTCCTTCAGTGAAGATCTTGCCACGCAAATCCAATGCCAACAATGATTGACAAGGACCAATGCTATGACAAGGACCAACGCTATGACAAGGACCAATGCTAAAACTATGCTTCCCGCTTGTGGACATCTTGGTTGAGCTATGAACCTTTCCTCGCATCCAATCGATGAGTTTTCCCCATCGGAAAAAAATCTGCATCACCTCAGATCATCACTTCAAAGTCGAAGTATTCAAGTATTATTTTTGCTATTAAGCTATGATTGTGTATATTACTTGTATATTGATATGTTTTTGTTTTTTTTATATTTGCTGATATCTATATATTTCTGTTTGTTATAACAGAGCCTTATTGAATATTGGTTCAATCCAAAATAAGTTACTCTCTCTAAATAAAGATATTTATTTATTTATTTAATTAAGACTTCTCTCTTTTGCATTCTTCATAGCACAGTTGTCGATCTTGAGCAGGTATCACATGTTCCGTTGTGTTGTCCATCTTTCCTGATCATCCTACTGCACACCTAGACCTTGCCTTGTGTCCCTTTCGTCGCCAGCGTCAGAATCCTACTCATACCATGCTTACCTTTCGTCTTTCGGACATCTATCACTTCCAATATTTCCCAAGGCTGCAGGTCGCACCACGCAGCTCGCTTCCCTTTGGACATTTGCCCACTGCACACCTCTTCGTCGCTCATCGGACGTGTTTGTCGATTTTTTTTTTGCGATTCGAAATCCATAATGTATCGAGTAGCCAAACTTCTTTAATCTATCTTGCGATATTTTGCGGACCCCCACGCCAAAGATGCCTTTCCGACGAGTTTCCCCAATCGGAAAAGATTCTATCTTCCTTCAAATCACCCACATTTTGGCGGATCTGGTGATGTCATGATCCGTTTGCACCCAATAATCTGGGATTAAGGGTCGTATGTAGGATTTCCACTTGAAAATGGCAGGTGGGGCAGAATTGTCATTATGACAGTACTCATATAACATTATTCTACAAGGAGGCTAAGGGGTTGTTACCAGCTATTCCGATTGACTCTGTACTTACAGGAGAAAAAATCTAAATGAAACACCAAAACAAATAAAAAAAGGAGAAAAAGATAGTGACTTTACATCCAGCAACATCGTAGAGAAATTTGAACCTAACAATTCATAGTGCTATAAAGTGACACCAGGCAAGACAGACCATTATAAAATTCATTTTCGTCAGAACTACAATCAACTTGAACAAATTACTAAACGGCGTAGTAACAGTGCGTACAGTTTAGAGCTTCAAAGATCATGCTTTCCCGTCGTGTGCCTGAACTCAAATGCTCTCTCTCTCTCTCTCTGTTGCCAATGATAAAGTTCTTATCTAGATTTAGATCCAGATCTTCCATTCATTTAGTGTGATCAAGGTAGACAGATTCTGCATTGACCTTCACTTATCTCGGGAAAAGATGCAGTTTCATCAGGCTCCGTTCCGACTTCGCTTACATAAACCTTTTCTGGTGATTGTTGCTCTTGTGGTGGTGGCAATGTAAAGTTGTTCCAAGATGTATCAGTTAAGAGTGAATTTTTATTTGTGCTACATTAGCGATTTCTTTGACACATTAGTAGTTATTTCATTTACAATCACCAGTATAAGTCAAACCGAGATGTTTGTTTTATTTGGCCATTTATTGCCAAATTCCCATGATTTGTATTGTTTCTTTACTTTTGAGGTTTCATTTCCCTTAAGTTAAATATCTTTTGAAGTATCACATTATTAGATGTCATAAGTGATCTTTAACTTTTACAATAACCCTACTGAAACCATTACATCAAAAGGAGATAATTTGACACTTGTATCTCCAAAAATGTGGCTTGATCTGCCACGGGCAAGGAAGACAGGGGTGGATCGTAACCATTGGCTAGGAAAGACGATCCTCAGTCCAAAAAACTGTTCATCTTGTCAACTTTAGTATTGATATGACTGAATAAACTGAAGTCCTTGCGGGTTACCGCACTTGACAAATTGCAAATTTCTGCATGACATTACAGTACTGGATTGACCAATCAGATCAGAGGATTTTAAACGTACACCCCAATACAGCGCGGTGAAGCTAACGACGTTTACCTAAATAAATCTATGTAACAAATCGAAATTTTAAATTGCAATATCTCTGGTGTTACATTATCTATAGTCCTGAAATTCGGATATGATATTATTTAAGAAATAACTCACGTGAGCGTGAATATATATAGTCTCTTACATTGTTTCCAGTTTATTACGTATATTTCTCACATCGAGATAGGTAAATTTTCACATTTTAAAGTTCGAGGTTTACCCGAGAACTTTGTGAAAATTTAACTATCCAGATGTGAGAAATTATCGTAATAAACCGGAAAGCAATGTTAGAGATTGTTTCTCTAATTTTTACTCAATTTATTTGAAGTAAAGCGATCTCCTTAGTCTCCAGTCTTAAGTATGCCGCCATTTTGTTACATCATCGTTGCTATGTGTATCATTGCGCCATTGACTGAAAGGAGTGTTGAATATAATATTTTTGATAAAAATGTCATGTTATCAATAAATTGAGTTATCTTAATCGTAAAAATGCAAAAACCGTTTCGCAAGACAATGATGCAGGTGTTAATTTCATCAACATCCAGTTGCACTATTTCTAGAAACTGACACGAGACATTTACATGATTGACAATCGCCAGCTGAGATCAAATAATACCCATGTTGATTATCATTTCGATAACCAACTAGTCAGGAGGTGTTTATATTTGCTAGAAATCAGAGAAATGACGATTTTACCACGGGTTGGTCTTTTACCCAGAGCGTATGCGAGGGGTAAAATATAGCCATAAAGGGCAAACCCGTGGTAAAATCAAGATATATTCACACTCCCGTGGATTATTTCGATTCTAAAATGACACTTATAAGGTACAGAAGAGATGAATTCGTCTTTGTATTCATAGGAAAAACAGCCATTTTACCCGTAAAGTATAACGTTTTGTTCTGTGATGCTGCAAAAACAGTCGTCAACCTGTCTATGACGTTATCAAAAGTACCGTCGATTGTCACATCTGTGACAGGACAGCCTACCTGCGTTGTAGTAGGTAGTAGATATATAGCCAGTTAAAATCGACTGAGCTAACGGAATATTTCTTTAGCTCATTCGGTTAGATACTCACAGATACTCACAGATCTTCTTATGACTTTAGGAATCTTCCGAATCCTCTACTGTCATCTCTAGGTCAATTTCACTACTTAATATGTGGTCTTGTTCGGTTGGGGTAAACTGAATGTGTTCTTTGTAATTGTAGTACAGTGGTTGATCTTTCCACAGTCTGTCCTGTCTCGCTTCGAATGTTTGTATTGTTTTAGCTGTCACAACTGAAGATGGTAAATTGTTCCAAATGTCAACAGAGCGATGTACAAATGAATATTTTCTGATGTTCAATCTAGGACGAATTTTATATATCTTGTAATCATGGCCCCTGGTAGATGATTCGCCTTTAAACTGTATATAATCGGACACATCTGGATCATATTTTCCGGTTAGTATCTTGAAGAGCTCAATCATATCACCACGAACACGTCGATAGGCTAGTGTAGGTAACTTCAGTTTTTGTAATCGTTCAGAGTAGCGTAGAGTTGACATTCCCGGTAGCTGTTTCGTTGCTAGTCGTTGTACATTCTCGATTTTATCAATATGTTTGGCAAAATGGGGACACCAAACTTGATTAGCATACTCTAGGTGTGGTCTTACAAGTCCTGTGTATAGTAACTTAAATGTATTATTGTCCATATATTCCATAGTTCTTCTTATTAGTCCCATGATAGAATTAGCTTTGTTGACTTTTTCCGAAATATGTTTATCAAATGTAAGTTTTTCATCTATTGTGACTCCAATGTCCTTTTCTGATTCTGTATATTCTAATATATTTCCGTCTTCTTTCAGTTTGTATTGTTGTTTACTAATACTACTTGATTTACCTATCCTCATAACTCTACACTTATCTGGATGAAAACATAGTAGCCATTCGTCTGTCCAATGTTGCATGCTGTATAGATCTTTTCACAATACTCAGTTTCTAAGATAGCTCTAAATACTTTAGTATCGTCTGCAAATAGGTAAGTGGCTGTGTCAGAGTGAGTAACATCCGGTAAATCGTTAATGTACAACACAAAAAGTATGGGTCCTAGGTCTGAGCCTTGAGGTATACCACTGGTAACATCTTTCCATTCCGAGTTTTGACCATTAACTATGACTCGTTGTTTTCGGCCTAGGAGAAAGTATTTTATGCATGTTGTTAACGGTTCTTGTATACCATACATACCAAGTTTATGAATAAGACGGAGATGTGGCACCTTATCGAAGGCTTTCATAAAGTCACAGTAAATAACGTCTACACATCCTCCCATGTCGAGTATTTCTGTCCATTTATCCAATACTTGTACTAACTGTAAAACTGTAGAACGGCCACTTATAAACCCGAACTGTTTCCTACTGAATAGTTTGTTTACTTTCATGTGATTTACTATATTTTCCCTTACAATTGATTCCAGAACTTTACATATGATGCATGTGAGGCTCACAGGTCTATAGTTTCCAGCGACTTTCCTATCCCCCTTTTTGAACAAGGCGGTTACTAGTGCACATTTCCATTCTTCTGGTAAGGATCCTGATGTAACTGAAGTATTGAATATTATAGATAATGACATAGATATTACAGTACTTAGTTCTTTAAGCACACGGGAACGAAAGTTATCAGGACCGGGTGATTTCGATATCTTTAACTCTCTTAATTTCTTTTCCACTATTTCCGGAGTAATGATTATACTATCAAGTTTATTGTTCGTTTTAGATTCAATATCTGGCAAGTCACTATTGGGCTCTACAGTAAATACTGATCAGAAAAAGTCTGCCAACACTTCTGCCTTTTCTTTATCACTTGATGTACTATCTTTATTATCATTGGTGTATAAATCTGGAATGCTTTCTTTGGTTTTCGTTTTTCACTGAGCGTATTTCCAGAATTTTTTCGGATTATTCTTAACCTCAGATGCTATTCTCTTCTCATGCTGACGTGTTACTTTCCTCGTTATTGTTCTGACCTTACAGTATTCAGTATAAATTTCACCATCTCTAGTGTTTAAAAATCTAGTCCATAGTCTTTGTTTTCTTTTTATTTTTGATAATGATTTCTTGTCTAAAGGTACAGTATGTTTTCTAGTCTGTTTACCTTCTTTTTTGGTACACATTCATCAATAACATTATTAAGTTTATTACTAAAGATATTCCATTGTTCATTAACATTATTACAAGTTGAAAATTCTGACTCCCAATCAATAATTAATAGTTCTATCATTTTACTATAGTTACCTCTGTCATACTTAAATCTTACTTTTTCCATAGGTTTTTCGGTAATGTATGCGTTGAATTGAAATCGTATTAGTGAGTGGTAACTTTTCCCAATAGGAGATTCTATTGTAATGTCACTAACCATCCCTTCTTCGTTTGAAAATATCAAGTCTAATACACTTGGTTTATCTGAACCTCTACCTCTGGTAGCTTCTACAATGTGCTAATAATAATAATAATCTCTAATTGTTTCTATAAACTTATACTCCATACTATCTATACCTTTCTCAGTTGTATGACTTTTCCAATCAATATCAGGTATATTAAAAGTTCAAGCTAAATACTTCCTTAAATAAGCTGCACATCTCCTGAAAATGGTAAAAAAAACTACGCGGACTTCTATAAATCCCACCAATTATCAATTTATCTGTATTGTTTAATTCAATTTCACACAATAGTCCCTCTTGGAATTTGACTTTTATTTCATATGGAGAATATTTAACATTGTCCCTTATATACATAATCATACCTCTTCCTTGTGAGTTGTTACTAATATTTAATGGTAACATTTCATAACCCTGAATATTATATTCTGACAACTGAATGTCTCTTGTGTATGATTTAGGTTTAACTTCTTGAATTACTATTATAACTGGTTGTGCTTTTAACACGGATTATTAATTCTTGTAATTTTGACTGGGTTAACGTATCTACATTTGTAAACATAACATCTAACGCATTTACAAAACTATATACAGTATTTTCTTGTGGTTTGGATCCTGGTTGTTTTCCACGTCCTGGTCCTCGCTTGCGCTTTGTTTCCTCAGTTTTATTTTTCGAATTTGCCTTTCCCATGGCATGCCCCTGACCACACAGAAAATTTCCTGATATATCTTCCTGCAATTGTTTTGCTTCGACTCATGTTCTCTTTCATCCTTAGACATATCATGTTTCACACTTATTTTGTTGAATGGTG
>MJUU01032269.1:18700-68471 GCA_002080025.1 Modiolus philippinarum
TTTTTTCCTATTCTGCGCATATTTACCACATCGTCCTGTTTGAGCTCTACTCCTATATTTTGACAAAGTTCTGAAATATTATCAAAGTCATGTGTATAAACATCATCCTTAATATTACTAGTACATTCAGGTACATTATATAACACCATATTGTTTTTTCTGTTTACTCTTGATTGCACTTCCTTTTCTGCCATTGATACTGCTTTGGCACCATTACCCTCCCTAGATTCTGTGTTATCATTTACTCTCTTCGACATAAATTCATCCCTAAGCTTCTGAATCTCTTGTTTNCCCCCCCACCCCCTAGTTTCTGTATTATCATTTACTCTCGTCGACATAAATTCATCCCTGAGCTACTGAATCTCTTGTTTACATTCAGTTTCAACAGTATTTATTTTATCATTTACTTTCTCTTCAAACTCTTCAAGAAATTCGCTTCAACGTTCTTCAATACTCTTAGCTTCTTTAATACAATTTAGTGTCTTTGCTAAGCAATGTTCACAGAACCATGGAAAGTCATGTCTGCCATTCAGGCTATTATAACAGGAGACTGTGATATTTAGGCATTCAATGCATCTATGTGTATTACAGTACTCACATTCGAGAATCCTGCTGGTTTCCGATTGAAAAATACCTTCGCATTTGTCACATTGCCATTCCTCAGGTGAATCTCCTTAGGTTGCTGGCTGAAGTGCTAGAGGTCCCGGGTTCGATCCCCGGAGTTGACACATTGCAATTTTGTAAGGAGATTCATGCTCTCCGGTTACACATCGTTGATGTGTCAAGACCTCCGATCAGTATATCCGGATTTTACCACGGTTATGGACACAAGGCGATTTAAGGACGTCATATTACAATATTAGAATATTGCCTTCCCAGTGTATGGTCCGAGTTTCATGTAATTTAAAGTTACATTTATATATAGCAAAATAGTTAGATTCTTCTCTTTCACCGCCTAATAAGGTAAAGTGTGTGGATGTACGGATAAGAGATAGATAGATAAATATTTATTTAGACATAAAATCAAATACATTACAAACATCAAATAACACATATGTACACAAACATGACATTACATGGAATTCTAAAATCTTACAGTCGTAAAAAATAAAATGATGGACCGATTCAGAAATGCCACGGCATTATGGGATTGTCATTGTTCTGAACGTTCTTGATTGGTCCAAACGTATTTTACGCGGAGTACGCTGAGTTTGCGCAACGTCATTTACGAGGACGGAAGTCGAATTTCTGAATCGGTCCATTGAAATATTAAAAGAGAATCCCTGGTTAGATAAACAATTTTTCATGATCACCTTTTATATTTCCTATCCATTTCAACAGATTCGCTAATTTTGATACCATAACCAAACGAGTCATTCGGTAGGAACACACTTAAATTTAAGAAATAAAACATGGCCGCCATACTATATTATATTGTCATTATAACATGGGCTTGAGTTGTTTTTGCAAATATTTTATCCCGAACGTTAGCGAGGGGTAAAATATGCAAAAACAACGAAAGCCCATGTTATAATGACAATATAGTATTTGGCGGGTATGATTTATTTCGATTCTAATATGGAAATTTCACCCATTTTATATCCGAAGCGAGTAGCGACTATCTAATGGTTCCGTAACATTTTGATTTTGATAAACAAAGTCACTGACAAAAAACTTTCCACAAATACAACAAAAACTTACTTTTGTTTGATTTAATTGCCATTTTAACTGTAGAAAATGCCCCAAGTCCTCTTAACGGAAACAAATTTAGTTAAAAATTTGTTAGTTGATGGTAGATTTTGACAGTTAAAATGAAAAATAGATTCAAAATATGCAACAGAAACCATGCATCTTTTGCGCATGTGCTAAGAGTGTTATATTGGTATTATAACATGACTCTATCTACGAAGCTAATACAGGAAGCCATATTAGAATAATAATTCTAATATGGCTTCCTGTATTAGCTTTGTAAATAGAGTCATGTTATAATACCAATATAACACTNGATGGTAGATTTTGACAGTTAAAATGAAAAATAGATTCAAAATATGCAACAGAAACCATGCATCTTTTGCGCATGTGCTAAGAGTGTTATATTGGTATTATAACATGACTCTATCTACGAAGCTTATACAGGAAGCCATATTAGAATGATAATTAACTCTCATATTGTCACGGGAGAAAAAAAAATAGGTTACTTAGTGGAATAAAAATAAAACCATTCATGGTCAATTTTATGATCAGGAACTCATGCAGTGGGTCTAACATACAGTTTTTTTCACATTTATTAAAAAAATGAGAAAACATTTCCTATAACGAATTCATCGATTGGCCGTTTCTCCGATTCCGGGATTTATTTTGGTGCGTATCCAGTTGAATCCCAAATTACAATGACATGGGTATTTCCGTTTAAATTGAAAGTTGGACCGTTGTGAATTTTCACACGGAAAGGCCTGAAAATGGAATCAGATATGGCTTAAAAATTGTCTCATACGGTTTACTCTGATGTAGAAAGTTGTTGCATATTTCAGGTTTTAAATCATGTAAATATAGGTTGTTGTCAGTAATTTTATTTTTAAGATTTTGATATTTATTTATTCATCACCTGATAGGAAATAAGTCGTTTTGAAATAATTTAATTGGACACTGATTGGCCAATTAAGGTTTTGGTGTAATGAATAATAGTTTTTGTGTGTCAGGGTAATTGGAATACACATCTGTTAAATTCCCAAAGTTTTAGCAAATCATATGCAATGATGATCATACAAACGTCTTGTAATTTACAACATACACATAGAAATGAAGGTAAAGGTAAGATTTATTTAACACGAGAAATTATGGGCATTCACCCGCAACAAGCTCAAGAATGAACATAAGCTATATATGAGCTTTTAAACCGACAGTGATATTAACAACCTTTTAGCAATTGTGAGCTTCTCACATGGTAGCAAGGCTTGTCGAGGAAGAAAGCCCGAAGTTCCAAGCTGCAAAATCTGTGAAACCTCCAAGCTAGGGTAGGTGCCTTGAAACCAGCTTGACACATTAGGGATTCAAACCTACAGTTGTGTACAAAAATGTAGGCCATTTTGATTGAAAGTCCAGTGCCTTAACAACTTGGACAGCCTGCTCCACATGACATAGGTTGGTTAAAGCAAACATAACTCATTAGCCACAAGCAATGATACAAGTTAATATTGTATCTATTATTGTGAAGAGCCAATGATCAGTATGAACATCTTTTTTCTCTCATTCAATGATGGTTTTATTAACATGATTACATTGAATATTAAAGGTAAAAACTCTTTGAACTGGTTTGAAATTATAAGAATTATCAATGTTTGTGTTTACTTATTATGCTTATCATGCTTATAGAAACATTATATATCTTTCCTTTACTTTGGATTGACAGGTTTATATAAATGGTCTCTATTTGATTGCAACTTCTGTCATGTTTGTAGTTTGTTACTCCTTTAAAAATGTGAACAAATTTGAGATAATCCAGTACATATATGGGTTTTATGAGTTAAGTGTTGCTCAGTAAGAATCTTCTTTTATTACAGAGAAAAATCATAATTCTCAAACATTTGTCACAGTTGTCACTGAGCAAAGGGCAAAAAAAATTATTGGTCTAGCTTTTAGGGCTCCTGGTACATTGTTATTCAATTTGTTTCATCATTTAAATTCTAGTGAACTTTTTTCAGTTGGTTTGACACACTTGAAATTAGTAAATGATTTGTTATGCCCGCACACATGAAGTTTAGGGGTATAAATGTATTGGAATTGCCCTTTCTAACAGTGTTTGTCCCTCTGTCCACACTTCTTGAAAGAGCATCTTCTCTTACAACTAGGAGGATTTTGATGAAACTTCACACAACGAAGGACACTATATACATGATATAGGGGTGTGCATGAAGGAATTTATTGCCTTAAAAAACCAGAGAGGGGAGATAATTTGACTTTCACTTTTCATTGGTACCCTCTGCACATATTACCTTGAAAGTGCATCTCCTCTTAAACCACTTGAGTGATTTTAATAAAAAAATTAAAACAATGAAAGGAAAACACTATATTGAGATGTGCATAAAAGAATCTAGTTGGTATCCAAAACCATTAAAGTATTAACTTATACTTTTCAATGATTCTTTGGACTTGGATAATTTTTCAAGGATAGTTATTGTGAAGGTGTGGGGGAAACATTTGTTTGTGTATTCAAAAATCCAAGTGCATATTTATTATCCTACTACTATTATGCTCAAATCCTGCACATGTAAATTGTTTGTCTCTCTTCCATTAAAATGTCCCTCAATGAAGAATGTATATGGGTACATATACCTGATTTTTAATTGACGATAGCAGACATCATTAAGAAATATCAAATTTTAAATTCAGTGAAACCTGTCTAAACCGAATCCCTCTGGGACTGAAGATTTTGTTCGGTTTAGACAGGCGTTCGGGTTACACAAGTTCAAAATATAAACATGATAAAGAAATTGAAAGAAAGGCCTTCCCTGTTGTGTTTGGTTTAGACAGGTTTTCGGTTTAGTCAGGGTTCAGTTTAGACAGGTTTCACTGTATATGTGGAAAGGATAGGAATTTACATCTTTGTGGACCACATAATGCCTGTTTTATTTTTCATCCTTCAATAAAAGAAATGACAATAAAATATGCAACAATTCATGTATATTACACTTAATATTTCACATTTTAGATAGATAGATGATCACATGCTGCTAATCATAGTTGAAAATGGCAACAGGAAGCACTCCCATGGCAACTGAAGAGAAACAACAAAATTTACAAGGGTAAGGAACCATATAATGCACACTTCCACTTGCATAGTGCAATGTATTTGGTACAGACTGTTTATTAAGTTGAGGGGGACTACTGGAGTATCCCCGGCAACCGCATCTTCTTCCATGTCTGCATTTGGGTATATATCTTGGTAACTATGCAGGGTAGGGTTATCAAACTTTACATGCAGGTGCATCTTGGGCTATCTCACAGCCTCTAAGAAAATTAGGTCTCTCTGACCTATATTTTCCGCTTGAGTGGCTTGCATTTAAATTTACATCCAAGTTCATATCTCAGTTACTATACATATATATATATATAGTATGATCATCTAATTGTGCATGTGCATGAATCTCTGATGGTAGGTCAGCATCCAGGCAAAATAAGGTCACTTTGACCTACATTTTCCGCTTGACTGACTTACATTCAAGTTTACGTCCGAGTTCAGATCTCGGTCACTGTACATGGTAGGATCATCTTACCTTGCACATGCATGCATCTCTGATTGTAGGTCAGCATCCAGGCAAAATTCGGTCAAGTTGATATACATTTTCCACTTGAGTGACTTACATTCAAGTTTATATCCGAGTTCAGATCTCTTGTCACTGTACATGGTAGGATCATCTAAACTTGCACATGCATGCATCTCTGATTGTAGGTCAGCATCCAGGCAAAATTAGGTCACTTTGACCTATATTTTCCGCTTGACTGACTTACATTTAAGTTTAGGTCCAAGTTCAGATCTCTGTCACTGTACATGGTAGGATCATCTAAACTTGCACACGCATATATCTCTGATGGTAGGTCAGCATCCAGGCAAAATTTGATCACATTGACCTACATTTTCTGCATGACTGACTTACATTCAAGTTTACGTCTGAGTTCAGATCTCGTTTACTGTACATGGTAGGATCATCTAACCTTGCACATGCATGCATCTCTGATGGTAGGTCAGCATTCAGGCAAAATTGGGTCACTTTGACCTACATTTTCCACTTTAGTGACTTACATTCAAGTTTATGTCAGGGATCAGATCTCAGGTACTGTACATGGTAGCATCATCTTGCATGTGCATGTGCATGCATCTGTGATGGTAGCTCAGCATTCAGACAAACTTAGGTCAATAAAACCTACATTTAATGCATGAATGACTTACATAAATGTATACATCTGAGTTCATAGCTCAGTAACTGTACATTGTTGGTTCAGGTAACCTTGCATATGCATACAATTTTGATAATATGTCAGCATCCAGGCAAAATTTGGTTGCTGCGACAATGCGCCATAACAAGGCAAACTTTGTAATCATTGATTACCAATGTTTTTAAATAGAAAGTCTTTATAAAATTCATTATTGTCACCATGCATTGATTTTAGGAAGAAAAAGTTGTTTGTTGAGGACTTAAGGTGTAATTCAATTTGATTTGCGTTCTCTAATGCAAGTTTGTGAAATGTTCATTTTCCAAATTAATTTACAATTCTAAGTGGTAGTGGAATGATAAGTTATCATACATAGCGAACATGCTTCAGTGTCAGAATAGTATGGCAGACCTTACATGTATTTGATAATTTATATTTTATATGTATTGGATATGTCATGTGCAAAGAATAGAATTTCTTCCATAAAAGGCCATTTATGAGGAAAGACAACCAAGTTCAGACAATCTCACATGCACATGTCTAAACTCTGTAAATGACAACTCAGAACAGTCTTTTTTTATAAATCTACATAAGTATTGGTGACAAAATATCACACATGGCATAACCTCACAATTGAAAGTATGTTTAAAGAGTCAGGACTAGCTTCTTCATTAAAGGTTTAGGAACATCAAAAAGCATAAAATAGTTTTTTGCTTTATGTCCAGATTTTAGAATCGCCTCGAAATGGCTGACTGCAATAAACACGATTTCTGTCTTAAGTCGTTTAAAATGCAGACTTTTATATGATTTTAGTTATATTTTAGATCTTTGACCAGTTTTACATGGAGTGACATTCCTCAATTTTTTAAAACATTGTCTGTCCCTTTGTATTAATTAACTTCCTTGTAGTAAAATTCAGTTGAGACCATCAAGTTTCCCAGGCGTGTTAAACATATTGTGCATGTATTATTGTTCGTGGGATCCAATTTTCATGGATTTTGTGGTTAGGCAAAACAACGAAACTTAATTCATAACAAAATGAATTTTTTTCATGAGTTTAAATGTATAGAATTTGAAACCACAAATTTAAGTACCCACGAAATAGTGATTTTGATGAAAACCATGAAATTTGATGTCCACGAATAGAACTACTTCCCAGTATTAGCATAATCAAATCATTTATGATTTAAATGCAGTTGAAGTTGAACATGTGAATTACTAATGGACTAGATCATTTTCTCAGACTCAGAGTATCACACAAATTTGAGGCTAAATTTGGTTTTTACGCACGTTTCACTGTGGTTACCATGGTAACAATGTCTATTTCAGGTCTGTATTTCTATGTGATAAATCTGAAGATGAAATACAACAACTGGGAATAACTGATCTGTTTGATATACTGGAGGAAAATAAAGTGGAGGAAAAGAATTATGAAAATTTAGTGACTGATGAAGAGATAAAAGAACTAGTTATTTCCTTGATGAGGAAAGGGAGAAAAGAGGCAAAACAGTCTGATAACTCTGAAACTCAAAGGATATTCACCTCGAAAGCTTCGGTAAATTATCTCCCTTTAATTATCAAAAAAGAAAAAAAAACGCTGTTATATGCAAATGATATTTTGCAACATCAGTTTATACATACTGATAATGATATTTGCATTGAACTTTTGAAGAAAGATGGAATTTGAATTGAAATATTGCATTATTTCTCTTTTGCATTATTAGCTGCATTATATTCCTTGAATTATTTATTAAAGGGTAGAACTTGCACTGAAACACAAAATATATTGTCATCAACTTTATTTGTAATATTTTATCCCACATACACATTATAAGAAATATTTACAGAAGCAACAGTAGATTTTGAGTTATGTTAATTGCTGCTACTTGAGAAGGGAGATAACTTCAAACTGTTTTGTATTTGAAAAATTCATGACAAGGAATTGTTCATTTGATGTATTTAACAATGAGAGACGATCTTTGATTTATTTATTCATGCAAAGCAGTTTAGTATACAGTAGAACTTCAATGACTCTAACACCCAAGGGACTGCTGTAAATAGTTTGAGGGGTGTTCAAGCTATGGAGGTTGAACTTTGTTAAAACTTGATCAAAGGGAACAGAAAATGTGTTTGAGACTTTCATGGTGTTCAAGTTATTACAGTTTGAGCCATTAAGGTTCCACTTTATATATATCCTAATTGGATAAGTTACTACTAGTTCAGTTAGATCAATTTGCATACAAAGCTGTGGCTCCAGTAGAAAGCTAGCAACTATTATCTTATTTTTGCTCTTTTCGCAAATTTGGAATACCCAGTCCTACCTTGTATCAAAGTTCAACAAATCACATCTGAGGTCAAATGCGACACAATTTTTGATTGACGTGCCAGAAATAACTATTTTCAAAGTTTATACATTTCTCTGTTTTAGATTCCTCTTTAAATCCATGTTTGCATCATTTATTTCAACATTACATATGTAATTAGTTTGGTAAATTTAGAAGTGTTTTTTAAACTGTGAACATCTTACATTGAAGCATATTTACATAATTCTGTTCGAAAGGACTGATTTTTCTTTAGAGGCTACTCTTAAGGAGATTTACTTAGATTCAAGTCATCAAAGTTCAAAACATCAGAGATAAAAAAGCATTAGGTACAAAGCAAATGCATTCATGAGCCTTCAGTTTACTTCAAAACATCTGTGGGTTTGAAACAACCAATTTTGACACAATTGTTCTCTAATCACAGTTTAATTAGGGATTTTAGGTATGATGTTTGTGCCACAAAGCCACATTATCATGATTATGAGAAAATTTTACATCCAGAAAAATCATTTATAATTTTTTTTTATTGAAATTTTCAGCAAAAAGGTGCAGAACTTGTTGGTAAAATTCTAGAAAAAGATGAGAAGAGGAAAAATTGTCTATGTGACATTTATAATGATATTGAAAAGTTCATGAATTGTGAATCGATAGACATTAAACTTCGGGAAGAAATGACCACAGAATTTGGTAATACCAGAGGAATTATTGAAATAGACAAGTATAGAGAAGAATTGATGGCAGATGAATGTCCGATTGTTGTTGCAGGTATTACATATGGAATATAGGACATTTTGTTTTTGATATAGACTTGATCACTGCCAGTATCAAGTGAGCCCGTTAGGGTGAGTTTAATGCGTTACGCCGTGATAAAGTCTGTATCAAAAACAAAATTTCCTATATTTCTTTTATTGGTAATTTCCAAAATGATAAATAGAACTCTATAATAAATTGAAATAAGTTGAAATTTCTAGTTTAGCACAGTTAATCTATTGTGTGTTGCAATAATTTATATGTATTCTTCATTCAACGTATTACGCGTATGGACATACCAATTAGTACAAAAACATGACGTCAGCATAGCAACCTGCACGTGACGCCTTCACACTGACCCAAAAATTTCGTGATAATGTCCAGTTCGGTGATACTGAGATTATCAGTATTTGTAGAACAAAGGAAATTCATACAAATTACCGAAACTTATTTGTTGGGAAGCAGTAATTTGACTTTTATGATTTGGGTGGGAGGTTTAGATGGCTAGGATCAAGTTTGAGATAAAAAGGTGAGATCCTTTAAACCAAGGAAGAAAAAAATATTAATAGGGTCCTGTAACATGTGTAATAATATACAGGATCAAAGTATTTGTTAAAAATATTTTAGTTAATATGGGAATAGGACCAGGTCTGTGTTTTTTTGTTGATATCAAATATCACTTTCTTAAAGTCAGAAACATAACTCAATACTCTCTAATAAGAACAATACATTATTAGCAATAATGTTTTGTTTTGTCTTGATTTCAATCTACAATTATGACAAATCATGAGGTAATAAATTCATACATACCCAGTCCACTTACAAGACCCATGACCAATTTTATTTTCAAATTGAGAGGCTTTGAAAAATTGTATTACATTGTAATTTTGTAATTTTTTACATCATTTCACTTGAAATATGCATTTGACATGCAGTTGTGTCTTGAGGGGGCCCTGAATCCTAAGTAACGCACCGATGATCACATCAAGTTTTTTTGCAAGCAAGTAGTACAAAGTTCAGTGTAATGGCTACTGCATTACATCAGTGTTCAGATTCAAGTGATGCATGGGTGAGTGAGGACATGATATCCATTGACTTTGAAATTCTGAAAAATTCCAACAAGGTTTACCCCTATCTAAGTGATGAGGAGTGCACTGTGTTTCACTGCAAACCTCCATCAACCCTGTATATCACACATTATTTTATTGCACTTTCCTAAACAACTACATAGTATAACTTCTTGTTACAAATGTAGATGGTGTGATACTTCATTATTCTGCCTGTCTCATGTCATGTATGTTCAGTCAATTGAATACCTATTTCTTTTTTTTCTTATATATGAAAAAGAAAGTAAAGGGTCATACTGAGTGAACAGTGTTTTCATAGTGGGAGGAAGACCTTTTCTGTAAATGTGTCTTTTGTATTTTTTGTTGGTGGTTAAATGTTTTGGTGATATCAATCAGTTGTTAACTGTTTTTTTACCATTCAGTGTTTTCTTTTCTATCAATTTTTAGCTCACCTGGCCAAAGGCCATGTGAGCTTTTGCCATCACTCGGCGTCCGTCGTCCGTCCGTCATCCATCCGTCCGTTAACTTTTATTCAAAGATCTACTTCTCTGAAACTACTGGGCCAATACTAACCAAACTTGGCCTGAATCATCACCAGGGTATGGTCTTTCAAGTTTGTGATTTTTATGACTGTAGACCAAACAACATGGCCACTGTTACTAAAAATAGTACATAGGGGTAAATTGCAGTTTTTTGCAAATTACTCGAAAAGTATTACAGATATCAAAATTCTGACAGACTAAAAATGATCAGCATGATGAGATCTACCTGCCCTGCAATTTTGAAGAATATCCATTTACCCGTCTTGGAGTTATTGTCCCTTTTCCGTAAAAAATTCAGTTTTTCGTTACTTTTAGTCTCACATATTGAAAATGGTAAGATAGAAGTGAAGTTATATAAAAAAAATGGTCAGCATAGTAAGATTTACATTTCCTGCAATTTTGAGAAAATCTGACAACCCACATAGGAGTTATTGCCGCTTTTTCTTTGAATTTTCACAATTTTTTAACGGTTTTACTTTCATTTCGAAAACTGTTTGAGATAAAGGTTAAATGTGAATTGTAAAAGTGTTGAGGTTTTCCAGAACTATAATTTCTACATATGTCCAGCAGGTTTGCATCTCATCCAAGATGGCCGCAGGCAGGGAAGATAGTTTAACATAGGACCCTATGGGAAATGCGTTCAAAGATCTTCTCTGAAATCACAGAGCCAGTGGGGACCAAATTTTGTCACAAATTGTCTTTGGATGGTCCCCTTTAAAGTTTGTGATTTTTATGTTCGTACTTCATCCAAGATAGTCGTCAGCACGGGACATAGTTTAACATAGGACCCTATGGGAAATGTATTCAAAGATATTCTTCTCTGAAACTACCAAGTCAAACTGAACCAAACTTGATCACAATAGTCCTTTGGTGGTCCCCTTTAAAGTTTGTGATTTTTACATTAGTACCTCATCCAAGATGGCTGCCAGCATGGAGCAGAGTTTAACGTAGGGATCCTATGGGAAATGCATTCAAATGACTTCTCCTCTGAACCCACTGAGCCAATTGGAACCAAACTTGGTTACAATAGTCTTTAGATGTTTCCCTTCAAAGTTTGTGATTTTTATGTTCATACCTCATTCAAGATGGCTGCCAGCAGGGAACATAGTTTAACATAGGGGCTCTATGGGAAATGCATTCAAATGTCTTCTCCTCTGAACCTACTGAGCCAATTGGAACCATATTTGGTTACAATTGTCTTTGTGTGATCCCTTCCAAAGTTTGTGATTTTTTAGTTTGTACCTCATCCAAGAATGAAAATGTAACATCTGGTGAACTGATTTATAGTATGAATGGGTGGTCTATTGGTGACAATGAATAAAACCAGTCACCAGGTGAGTGATACAGGCTCATGTGAGCCTCTAGTTACTTTGTGTTAACAGTTAAAGGCTGTTAATCAGAAAAATTGTCTTGTTTGTATGCCTGCTAATGAAACTTTCTTGCCCCCCTTTTTTTCAAATAAAACTATTTATACCCCTGCAAACAAAGTTTTTGGGGGGTATATAGGAATCACCCTGTCCATCTGTCTGTCCGTCCGTCCGTCCGTCCGTCCGTCCGTCTGTCTGTCCATCCATGTACCTTGTCAGCGCATGTTCTCCTAAATGGCTGCTTTGATAATGATGAAATGTTACACAGTTGTAGTACACTATCTGAAGATGTGCATGAATTTATATAGTTGGTGCCCGAAATTTTGAAGGGGAGATAATTCGTCTTTGAATATTTTCTGGAAAAAGGGGGAGGTGAACCTTGTGAGCACATGTTCTCTTAAGTAGCTGCTTGGATTTTGAAGAAATGTTACACAGTTGTAGTACACCACCTGAAGATGTGCATGAAGTAATATGGTTGCTGTCTGAAATTTTGAAGGGGAGATAATTTGTCTTTGACTATTTTCTATGTAAAGGGGGAGGGGTGATCCTTGTCAGCGCATGTTCTCCTAAACCACTTCTTGGATTTTGATGAAATGTTGCACAGTATTAGTACATCAGCTGAAGATGTGTATGAAGTAATATGGTTGCTGTTTCGAAATTATGAATGCGAGATAATAAGTCTTTAATATTTTCAGAAAAAATGGGGGAGGTATATCATTTTATCCATATTTGTATTGTGTCCACATTTGTACTGTGTCCACAACTGTATTGGGTCCACACACACTTAGATTTACATTTACCATATTGATTCAGGGTTTACATAGTGGGGGGTATACCTGGCTGCCATTCGGCAACAGCTCTAGTTTCTTTTGCAGGGGAGACAGCTGCTGGGAAAAGTAGTTTACTTAATCTACTTCTGGGCAGTGATTTTTTACCACATTCCTTGCTGACATGTACAACAACTATTTGCCGTTTAAAAAATAAGGATAGGAAGGAGGTGTATATTACGGACAGAGATAACGAGATAACAAGACTCCATCTACCGGTTGACATGGACGCAGAACGGATGAAATCTGAATTAAAGAAATATGTCAGCTGTGATACTGACTATGACAGATATAAATATGTGGATATTCATTGGCCCATTCCTATTTTAAAGGTATTATTTGTTAATCTTGAATTTAGTTTTTGTTTTGATGATGAAACAATTTTTGCCCCCAGGAAATATCTTAAGTCCAAAATAGCAGTAATTTTGAATTATTTAGTTGGTCTGTCATTTGTACATATTATGTTTTACTCAGTTTTGAAAGCAAAACATTTGGGAAAAAAAATCAAAAGATACATGTATCTATGATTTCATTTTATACATCTTTTGGATAATTCAAACAAAATTATTTTAAATCCTATATATTTATTTTGTCATATTTATTCATTGATAAACAGTAATTGCCTATGTTAAACTATGAAAATTCAGAGGTGTTCAGTTTCCAAATTTTTAATCCCTTGTATCTTTATTTATAGGTCAACAACCTATAAATTATTTTGCTTAAATTACTGTTCTTCTGTTTCAATCAGCTAACAAATATAACATTTATCAGAAATCCTATTTATTTTAAAATTGAGCATTAATTAAAAAAAAATTGATCATACTGTTTTCAACTATTTTAATTATAGAGCCAGGCAATTATAGTTGACACCCCAGGGATTGGATCCAGTGATGAACTTACAAAGCGTTTGTATGAGTATTTGACCAAAGCTGTAGCATTTATCTACGTCATTAACAGTAGTAATGCTGGTGGCGTGCAAAGTGACAGGGTAAGTGCTTGTTTTTTATGCCCCCGCGACCAAAATTTTTTATCCTTGTCTGTCCGTCCGTCCGATCGATTGTTCGTCCATCCGTATGAATAAAAACTCAACTTTTGATGTTTTCAGACACATTTCAACCAAATCCAAACTACTTCAAAGGAATCTGACTTACAATAAGTAGATCTACACACACACATCTTTTGGAATATTCAAAATGGCTGCAGTGCCATAGAAACTGAAGAAAGGCGGGAAAATTAAAAGTGTCTCAAATTGGATGAAACTTTACAGAAAGGTTGCCTGGCATCCATAGAAATGATTTTTCTGGCTCAAAATTTCACTTGTTATTTTGTGGAAAAAAGGTGGAGGTATATTTTAGTGTCCATATTTGTACTGTGTCAACACCTGTATTTTGTCCACGCACATTTAAATTTGCATTTGCCATATTGATTCAGGGTTCACTTAGCGGGGGCATAATTAGTTGCCATTGGGCGACAGCTACCTTATTTGGTTGTCTCCCCTGATATAATATTATCTTAATTGAAACCATTTTCAAGATAATTGACAGTAATGGATGCAGATTGTAAATTAGAGAATTTTCTTACAGAATTGATGACAAAAACATATGTGGATCTTGAAATAAAACTTGAGTGAGGCTTAAATTAACTTTAACTTTTTTAGAAACATGCATTAAACATGCATAATCATAAATGGCTACTTTTCACCTGCAACCATGCAAATTCACTGTTTTTTTACTGGTAAATTAGAGTGGTAGATCATCAAATTTCTGTAATATGAAACTATTTCCATAGGAACTTGGTTCATACTAAATATTTTTGCAAAAATTCATGACAAGTTTTGGATATTACACTGGGTTCAAAGGAAAAAATAGGATTTCCAAAAAAGATACCAAAGAGGAAATTATATTTAAGCTTTACATTCAAAGAGAAATACTTTGAAGATAAAATCATTTGGTTCTGTACCATGCACCCTCCCAACTGTTGGCTAAATCTGCCAGTATTGACTGATCTTATGTAGATATCAGAAAGAGAAAAAATATATTGGAAAGAACATTGAACTACTAATGTAAATTCATATTGATCCCACAACAAAATTAATGTTACCTTTACATGAATTGCAACAACTTATTTTTATGCCCCTGGATCTTTAGATTGGGGGCATTTTGTTATTGCCCTGTATGAATATCTGTCTGTGTCTGTCTGTCTGTAACTTTAACCTGGCTAATAAATTTTGAACCAGATGTGATAGACCCTTCATATTTGGTATGTGTATTGATCATGTGAAGCAAATTTCACAAAGGTCAGGTCAAAGGTCAAGGCCACAAGGGTCAAATGGTCAAACTCTAGATTTTGCTATAGCTCATTAATTACAATTGCAAGAGACTTGCTATTAGTAATAATCCTTAAAAGACCTTAAGTTTAGCATTAATTTTGTATTATAAACATGATTGCTTCTGAGGGCATATTGTTTCACAAACACATCTTGTTTAGTCAAGGGGCAAATCAAACCAAGAACCAGAAACTTCGAAATGTGTATGCCACACGTACTACAGTGTTTACTTTGTATGCTGTCACTCATTAATGACAATCTGTCCTTTGTCATCACCCATTTTCATGGTGTATTTTTCGAAATATTTCCTGGTTTCCAATGTAAATTGAAATATTTCCTCAATATATCACCACCCTCGCTTATATCTAAATTTAAGAAAATTTTGTTTAAAACTAAGGAGGATCTCCCTCTTGCACAGCTCTGTTCTTATCTGATTTTGGCTCTCCTATTCAGATTCTATCGGTAATTTGTTCTCTGTCAGATTTTACACATATTTCGGTATATTGATTTCCAAATGTTTAGATTTAATCTGCACTGAAGATCTAGACATAAGTTGTCGAAATGCACATATGCAGAAATTAAATTTACAGTAACTTCGGTATTTTGTTATTTATTGCAAAAATTTCAGTACAAAAGTTAGAATTATAAACAATGGAGCCATTAATATACAAGTCTTTTTATTTTTCAGTTGGAAAAAATATTTGAAGTACAGAAGGAGGGTGGTAAGATGTACGAGTTTGATCCTACACGGGCCATATTTGTTTGTAATAAATGGGATCAAGTATCTGCTAAAGAGGAGCCAACAGTTTGGAATAATACAGTTAGGAAATTAAAGCAACATTGGCCAAATTTTAATGAGAAACAGATGTTTAAGCTAAGTACCAAAGAGGTCAGTGTCATACTAAGTTCCTAAGAAATTGGTTAGGCTTTTTACAGGAATGCCTGGGATTAAATTTATTATTAACCTTTTGAACATGTAATCCATAATTATGTACTGATAATAGTTTTGAGAAATAAACCTACTAATGAAGCAAACAAGCCCAAGCTAATAATTAGGGAATCAAGAAACCCAGTTAGAAGGTTGTTTTGTATCAAGTTAAAAATTGGAGAGGTTTGTATCAGACTTTATATCATTTATAGTTTTTGAGATATTATAAAAGTATGAAAACTACCGCAACATTATTGTTGAAAAATATGATACTGTGTTTTTACTCATTCTAAAGGTAGACTGAGTAACTTAACTTTATCATACAGTCATATCATGTGCTCAAGTGCAGCCCAGTTCTAGTTTCAAATTATATCAGTATTTGCATATTTTTTTTTATTTAAGGAGACAAGACGTGCTTCAACTCCAGGACTAGAATATACCAGTAATTTCCAGAATCTTTTGACGGGCATAGGAGAGATGATACCAGCTAGCTTGGAAGCTAAAGTCTCCAGACATTCAGGGTAATATATATGTAATATCTTTGACAGAAGTTTAATTTCAGGGACATTATTATTGTAAACTCATAGTTGCCAACCATTCATGATTGCCTGGAATGTTTCTGGAAAATAGGGGCCGTGTCCGCATTCCGGATTTTGGTCTGTCGATTCTTGATCCACCCTTTCAATTAAAGAAATGATTTGAATAATAAATGTTGATAGTAGCCTTGAATAAATTTCAAACAAATGTTTAAAACAACGGCAGTAGAATACAGAAGGAACAAGGGAAGTGATGATTAAAAAATTTGAAGTCCAAAGACATGGCAAAAACGGCAACAGAGAAAAACAAAGACAAAACAAGGACGGGAGACAGCCACAATGCATGGAAATAAAAAGGATGACATTAAGAACTAATTAAAGGCACTCATAGTGTGAACTCACATGAAAACTGGGAGTGACATCAGGTGCTCCGGTAGGGTAAGCATGTCCTGCCCTGCTAGCGATGATGTTAAAATGATGTTCATTTGGTGAGAGTAACTGAACTAGGTTTGTGATGTTTTAAAATCAACATTTGTAGAAAAGGGTTATTAGCTTAACTGGATGTGACTTTGTTTTGTTTTATTTAATATTAATATTAACCATCAGAAATGATGGCTAATCCTGCAGTGCCCTGTTTGACACAGAAAACAGTTGTTGTAGACCATCTGTGTAATTTTTCTCAGCATTTTCGAATTCAAATTAATTTACTGAAAAAGAATACAAGGATATTTGGTTGCTCTGAAAAATGCCAAAAAATAAGTGGTCTTTGAGACTTTTAGGAAGTTTACCCAAATTGGAATAATATATTTTGGAAATTGAATTGGTGAAAATGTTTGTCCTAATTAAAACAAATTCTAAAAGTATGGTTACTAGGTAGAATTCCAAAAAAAGTGGTCTTTGAGACTATCAGGTAATTTACCAAAATTTCAGTCATTTTTTGAAATACATGCACAATTGGTGAAAATTTTTGTCATATTGAAACAAATTCTAAAAGTATGGTTGCTGTGTAGATTTCCGAAAAAGTGGTCTTTGAGACTTTAAGGGCATTTACCAAAACTAAAATCAAATATTTTTGAAATCCAATTGATGAAAATGTTTGTCCTAATTAAAACAAATTCTGATATAGAAAAAAGAAGGGAAACAGGGAATGTGTCAAAGAGACAATGACCCAAAGGGGAGTTATAACAACTCAAAGCGACCATAAGATCTTCAATGAATGGTGGGGAAACCCCACACCCAAAAGCATGAAAGCATGGTTGCTAGAAAGAAAAAAAGATTTCCAAAAAATAAGTGGTCTTTGAGACTTACAGGAAATTTACAAAATTTGGAATAAAATATTCTTGAAATCCAATTTTTGGTGAAAATATTTGTTCAAAACAAATTTTAAGTATGTTTGCTGGGTATAATTCCAAAAACCAATTTTATCTCTGAGACCTTCAGGATAATTACCAAAATAGGAATGACATTCAGAATTCTAAGTATTCAGAATTTTTTTTTTTCAAACACTTCACAAAATATGCCAAAAGTAAAAAAATTGAGTCTCTGACATTTTCAGAAAATTTACCAATCTTTGAATCAGAATCAAAATTCTGAAAGCTTATCTGTAGACTATATGCAACAATTTTATAACAAAAAAAAATGCAGTGATAACAAAAGTAAATGATATCCATAGTAAAGAAATAATGTATTTTCAAAAATTTAGTGCTGAGTATGTGGAAATCTTCTTTGGAATTACTTGGTCAATTGGATCCAAACTTTGTGACAATAATTTTTGCTTTGCTTCTTTTATAAAGTGTGTTTGTAGATAGAGTCTTCACCACATTCAAAATGACCACCAGCAGGGAACACTGTTTTACATTGGACCCAGTGGGAAATTATTCAAAGATTTTTTATGCCCCCACCGCTAGGCGGTCATTAAGGTTTACCCTGATCTGTACGTCCGTCCGTACGTCCGTCCGTTTGTCCGTAGGTCTGTACGTCCGTACGTCCATCTTTTTGGTTTCCGGATGATAACCTGAGTATCCTGCATCGGATCAAAACCAAACATGGTCACATGCTTGCTTATTACCCAAGACAGAACCCTATCGATATCCAGGTTGGTACCCCCAAGGTCAATTAAGGTCACAGTTGCTAAAAATAGACTAAAATTTCAATAAAGTTTTGGTTTCCGGATGATTACTTGAGTATACTACATAGGATCAAAGCAAAACTTAGTCACATGCTTGCTTATCACCCAAGACGGAACTCTATTGATTTCTGGGTTGGTACCCCCAAGGTCAAGGTCACAGTTGCTAAAAATAGACTAAAATTTCAATAAAATTTTGGTTTCCGGATGATAACTTGAGTATACTACATAGGATCAAAACCAAGTTTGGTCACATGCTTTTTTATGACCCAAGACAGAACCCTATTAATTTCCGGGTTGGTACCCCCAAGGTCAAGGTCACAGTTGCTAAAAATAGACTAAAATTTCAATAAAATTTTGGTTTGCGGATGATAACTTAGTATACTACATTTGATCAAAACCAAACTTGGTCACATGCTTGCTTATCACCCAAGACAGAACCCTATCGATTTCCGGGTTGGTACCCTCAAGGTCAAGGTCACAGTTGCTTAAAATAGACTAAAATTTCGATAAAATTTTGGTTTCCGGATGATAAGTTTAGTATAGTACATAGGATCAAAACCAAACTTGGTCACATGCTTTTTTTATCACAGAAGACAGAACCATATTGATTTACGGATTGTAACCCACAAGGTCAAGGTCACAGTTGCTAAAATAGAATAAAATTTCAATAAAATTTTGGTTTCCGGATGATAACTTGAGTATACTACATTTGATCAAAATCAAACTTGGTCACATGCTTGCTTATCACCCAAGACAGAACCCTATCGATTTCCGGGTTGGTACCCTCAAGGTCAAGGTCACAGATGCTAAAAATAGACTAAAATTTCAATAAAATTTTGGTTTGCGGATGATAACTTGAGTATACTACATTTGATCAAAACCAAACTTGGTCACATGCTTTTTTATCACCGAAGACAGAACCCTATTGATTTATGGGTTGTAACCCACAAGGTCAAGGTCACAGTTGCTAAAAATAGACTAAAATTTCAATAAAATTTTGGTTTCCGGATGATAACTTGAGTATAATACATAGGATCAAAACCAAACTTGGTCACATGCTTGCTTATCACCCAATGCAAAAGCGTATTGATTTCCAGGATGGTACTGCCAAGGTCAAGGGCGCAGTTGCTAAAAATAGACTAAAATTTCAATAAAATTTTGGTTTCCGAAATGATAACTTGAGTTTCCTGCATCTGATCAAAAACAAACCTGGTCACTTGCTTACTTATCACAAAAGACATAATCCCATAGATTTTAGCGTTGATACCTCCAAGGTCAAGGTCACAGTTGCTAAAATAGATTAGTATTACATATAATAGGAAAAAAGGAAAGGATATTGTCTTATATTACATATGAGACTGTTTCTCAGATTATTTGTTGGAACTACACATTATATCAAAACCAAACCAGTTCCAGTGCCTATTTATCACAGGAGAAAGATCTTTTGTTATAATTATTTGATATATATATATTGAACATAGTTATGCCTTTAATAATTTAAGGGTTTTGATTGCAAGGAGGCGGGGGCATCCGTGTCCCATGGACACATTCTTCCATTTTTTTCCTTGAAACTTCATGTACTAGTACATCGTCAGTTGGAACCAAATCAAGTGACGATCGTCTTTATGTGTTACTTGTTGAAAAATATTTTTGGCAAGTCTGCTTCCAATCAAAGGTAGTGGCCAGCTTGGAATATTATTTAAAGTTTGACCCTGTTTGATTCTCCAAATCTACATGACCAGTTAACATTGAACGGTTCCCTTCGAAAATGGTCCTTAGCAGTTTCCAAAATATCAGGTAGCTTTGAACATAGTTTAAATATCATCCTAAGGGGAATAAATTAAAATATTTAGCATGACATTTAGGATGACTATTGCACTGTCCAAGAGCATGCTCTAGATGAGTGATACCTGTAAAGGGTTTTGAGAGTCTCTTGTTATTTCTATATAATATAGATGATCTTGATTAAACTTTTATGACCCCCATCTAATTTCTCTTTCTGTGTTTTCGTAAAAATGCCACACTTATATTAGTTTGTTACAGGTACTGATTTCATATATTTATTTTGTTGATGTATTGATTAATTTATTGGATTTACTTTAAGATGGCAGAAACAGTTTCTGGAGCAGCTTATGAAAAGAATTGTAGCTAGAATAAAATTATCCAGGAAAACTGAAGATGAGAAGAGGAAAATTAAAGGAAATATTGAAGAAAGAATAAAGAAACTGAAACATAATATCAAAGAGGTGAGATCTATTTGATGGATCATTATGAAATTTTTACATAATGTTACAGGTAAAATTTTGGAGATACACGAGAGTGTCTACATATTGTGGGAATAAATTACATTTACACTATTACACTTTTAATTTTTGAAAATGGACCTTGAACATTTTTGGCAATAAGTGAGGGACCACAGTAAAGAGGAGGGATATAACAGTGGAACACTGTATGTAGCATAGCATTGGAACCTACTGGGAAAGAAATTTTGACAAATTTCCCTGAAATTTGAAATGAAATTTGTAAAAAAAATATGCACAGGTGTCTCATATGAAGAGTCTATAATAATCAATGAAAGGATATGGAGTAAATGCACATGAGATAAAGTCTCTACAAATCCAGGGTAAAAGCATGCAATGGAACAAAGCTTTTATTGTTGTTCTTCATCTTGAGGTCACCATGAGGCCTTCAACAATAAGCTTTGTTCCTACCTCAAGACAGCCCCTAGCACCAGTTGGAGTGGAATTCATTTCTAGATGTTGAGCAATGCTACATCCATGTTTATCATGTCATGGATGCGGGATCGTCAATAAACATAAAATTAACAGGCAAAGTATACTTGATTTCTCCTTTCTTTCTGAATAGACAAAAACAAACACCAATAATTATACAAGTTAAACATAAGATCAGTAGGAAAATTATTTTGAAAATCTGATATGGTTTAGGCTACCATGGAAATCTATAAACTCGAAAATGAGTAAGATCATGAAATTTTTGTAAAAAAATTTTCTTTGTAAGATATATTTTTGTCAACATTCAATAATAAATATGCAAATGCCATTTTATAAGGAAAATCTGTGTTCATACATCCACTTCAATTTTCATCTGGGCACAGAACACCAATTAATTTTCCATAGGCTCCAATAGTAACATTTTGAGTTATTCCACCCATTTCTATATTTCATTGGCACATGTGTTACCCCTCAAAACAAGGGGAATTGAGTGGGGTAACTTCCATTAAATTTTCGGGTTGACATGTCAGTCTCGATTTTCCGGGATTTAGCAAACCCGGAAAAGTGTCAAAATAATCCCCATGTCTATACCAAAAAATTCCTGAATGGGCATCCTCCAATGAAGTTGAAAATTTTTATACACATCTTTATTATTATAGGTTGAATATCTACATCTACATAAGTTGTACTTCCAAAACAGCCATTACAATGTCCATTCATTCAGTCATCAGTAAACAGTACACCTTCCAAGCCTGCGGAGTGGTTGACCGAATTAAGCACTATTTTTGTGTGTATCAGTTCAAAAGGTCAATTAAATGATCTGGGTCCATCTAGGTATCTGCATTTTACAATATATCTCATTATGTTTTGCTTATAGGTCAAATTAAAGGTCAAGGCAAAAGCAGAGGAGCTTTGTACAGATATATCAAATAAACTACATAGCCATCTGAATTCTAGGGAAACCAAAGGGAAAATGTTTTTGTGGTCTATGTCAGAGCTACCTGCTCAGGCTGATTTTGAAGTAATTGAATACCAAGCTAAAAAACTTATAATCAAGAGAATAAATGAAGAAACACGGGAATGGTGCAATAAAAATGATGTCAACAATTTAACACAGACTTTATCTGACTTGTTCAAGACAGAATGTAAGCTGATTGATGCTCAGTGTGACGAGATCAACAGAACTCTTTTAGATATTGGAATGCCATTTGATGAAGGTCTCCATGACTACGGAACTCCTTATCCAGTCAGTCATGACCCATTGTTTACCAAGCATGAGAAAATTGTTCTTGCAGTTACCTCCCCTCTCTGGCTTCCTCTTGTTGTTGGAGCAGGCCTAATTGCACTTCCTTTTGGAGTAGCAGCAGGTGTGAAGGACTTAGTACAACAAACAAAGAAAATAAACGATTACAACTCAAACAAATTGAAATATATGATGGATTGGAGTGATACGGTTTTAAAAGAGTACAACCAAAATGCAATTTATAAGTTAATGGAAGAAACATACCTGAAGGATTTCAATATGAAAGTTGATCATGTTTGTGAACATGTAATTCCAAAGCAGATAGCAGCAGACGAACAATTTATTGATCACATTAAGAATGACATTCGGTCGTCTTGTCAGATCAGAAAACAGTATCAGCCTCTGGAAACTACCTGCAAGTGCATGCTGGGTAAATTACTTCTCATTTATATGGACTACTTTTCTGGACACAAGCTTTCCAAAGAAGACATCAAAAGAGGGAGTGGCATCGAGGAGATAGGAAAAGGAAATTTTTCTGATGTCCATGTAGCTGAGGTATTTCTCAATGGAAAATGGATAAAGGCTGCAGTAAAAACACTCAGAAAACCATTAGAGAAAACCGACTCATATGTTCAGTTGACAGAAGTTCAAAATCTAAGGTAAAGTTGTTTTTCAGTGGTCAACTACATATGTAACATAAAATTTTGTCCTCCGTGAAATAATGTCCAAAGGACAAAATTTCATATGAAATAATGTCCAAGAACACAATTTCATAGTGAAATTTTGTCCAGGACACAATGTCATTATGAAATAATGTCCTTCGCTGTGGAAAAATGTCCACCAATCATATAAACTTTATTTCATAACAAAATTTAGCCATGTACAATGATGGACACAATGTCATATTGAAATGGTGTTCACCAAATAAAATGGGTTCTGAAAAATCTTTGAAATGTAATGATTACAATGTAAATAACCAGCACAAGATACATGATTGGGTTAACAAAGGGCTGATCAAATAAATTCTAAGAAGAATTTCTTTTCAGTATATGTAGGAGGCTATCCCTTTTCTCTGTTTTATGCACCATCTACCAAAAGTATGGGGCATATTGTTTTATTCCTTTCCATTCGTCCTTCCTTTCATCCGTTTGCTTGTCCCAAGAGTCCACATACAGATAAAATGTTTGTACTAATAAAAGTTTTTACGCTAAAAAGTATCTTATTAGCAGATAATTTGATAAGGATTTTAATTTTTGTATATTTTTACAAAAACAATATTTATTTTCTTAGCCATATTAGCCTGATTCAACTTGAATCTTGCATAAGCATCAAATGTGCCGCACAGACACAATATGGTATCATGGGACATTTTTCATGTTCACTCTTTTTCTGCTTGTCAAATAATTGTTTATTTTCCATTCCTTATAAATAAGTTCTTGATACTTTAAACATATTTATTATTATTAATTTCATCAACAATGCTGTGACTTAAAGTTAAGACACTATAATGATTTAGAACATTGGTAACATTTAATGTTCAAAATTTCATAGCATGAGATATTGTCCCCTATAAAACTTTGAATATTCTCCCTTCCATCTGGACATAATTCCATGATACCTTCCTGTGAAATAATGTCTTATAGGACAAAATTACATATGGAAAAATGTCTATTCCTGGACAAGTTTTCACAGGCAAGGACACAATTTCATGTTTTATTACTATTACCAGATGGACATTATTTCACAGGACAAAATACATATATCTAAATCTCTAGAGAGTTTGCTGCTTGTAGAAAAATATCATTATAAAAAGGCAACTAGGGATTTTGAAGTACATTTTTTATGTTTTTATGTATATCATATAAACTTGTCGCTATTTTGAAAATAATTCATATTTGTTTTACCAGTATGTAAGTTTGTAAAATCTGTAAGGAAGTTTCTTCTTCTTCTTCCACTACGGAGTTGAACTCATCTATGAGTGTTAATAAACTCCAGCTCGGTTAAAAACAGGTGGCTTTTGCAATGATGAAACCAAACTGTACATATATATATATATACAAGGTGAGCTGGAATTCAGTTGTGCAGTAGTTGAGAGCAGGGCACACTGGTTAATCTGGCCCTGAAGTTTCACTTCTTGTCAATGATCAGATTTCGATATCAGTCTGCTTGTAGCAAAAATGGATGATTTCTTTATTCAGTGTCAAAACGTAATGATGCTAACAATTCCTACCATTTTCAAGTTAAGTTATGTATATATTTTTAAATATTTTACAGAAAACTGCACCATCAGAACATTGTGGAGCTATATGGAGTATCGTACAAACTTGGAAGTCAAAGTAAAAAATATCTACAGATATACATGGAGTACTGTGACGATAGTCTAGATGAGATTGTCTTCAATAAGAGAAGTCCCCCACCATGTCACTTGTTCAGAGACATTTCAGCTTGCAAAGACTCCTGGGAATTTTATCTGAGGATGATGTGTGGTTTATGCAAAGGACTTGCTCATGTTCATAACATGGGATTTGTGCACAGAGATCTAAAACTGGCTAATATTTTGGTAAGAGTACATTTCTTTATTATATCCCCGCTTTGTAAAAGCGGAGGGTATATAGTGATGGTGGTGTCTGTCCGTCCCTCCGTCTGTCACTCCGTCCGTCCGTAACACTTTTACTGTCAAAGTTTTCTCGGCTTCTACAGGTGGGAATGATTTGATATTTAGCCTTAGGCTTCCAAATGATGAGTTGTACAGTGTCAGATATTTTCATGTTTGTGGCGCTACTACTTCCTGTTTGCCGATACATTAATACTTAGTTTCATATACCACTACTAATGAAAATTTTTCGTCAAAGTTTTCTCTTCTTCCAAAAGTGGAAATGATTTCATATTTGGTCTGGAGCTTCATGATAATGAGTTGTACCGTGTAAGCTATTTTCAGGTTGGTTGCGCTACTACTTCCTGTTTACCGATACATTGGTATGTTGATGCTTAGTTATATATACCACTACTAATGAAAATTTTCGATAAAGTTTTCTCTGCTTCTATAAGTGGAAATGATTTAATATTTAGTCTCAAGCTTCATATAGATAAGTTGTACCGTGTAAGCTATTTTCAGTTTTTTTTGCGCTACTACTTCCTGTTTATCGATACATTGATACTTAGTTATATATACCACTACTAATGAAAATTTTCGTCAAAGTTTTCTTTGCTTCTGTATGTGGAAATGATTTAATATTTATTCTCAACCTTCATAATGATGAAGGCGCTACTACTTCCTGTTTGCAGATACATTAATACTTAGTTTCATATACCACTACTAATGAAAATTTTTCGTCAAAGTTTTCTCTTCTTCCAAAAGTGGAAATGATTTCATATTTGGTCTGGAGCTTCATGATGATGAGTTGTACCGTGTAAGCTATTTTCAGGTTTGTTGCGCTACTACTTCCTGTTTACCGATACATTGGTATGTTGATACTTAGCCTAAATTAAGTTTTTTGCATAACATTAAAAGACGCAGTTGACATTAAAGATCAGCCTTTTATTTAAACTTCTTATTATATTGGGCATGCAGGGGTATTCATTTGTGGCCCAGTGGACCACAGTACCTCTAGTTCATTTGGAATTTGTCAATTTGATTGAATACAGGTCTGAAACTAGACTTTTACATTGTATTTCAGGTCATCAATTGGTCACCATAGTAAAAAAATGGGGGCCAACTTTGGTGGCCAGACAGAATTTTTTGATGGCCATGTATCTTTTTGGTTTGAAAGTAGCAATGTAAAGCGTTATTAAGACTTAATTCGTAGTGATATCCCCTGTTTAGTCTGTGTGATATATCAACAGCTGAAGTGGTAAAGTGACAAAAAAAGAATGATGATAACCAAGAATAGATAGATAAACAAGCAAGAATTGACAACACGACAATAATAACCAATATGAACTGATTTGGTACTGATCCAAACATGGTTGTTGACAATCTTGTTAAAAGTAGGACTATGTATGGATTTTCAATTCATCTTGTCATCAATTCTAGCTTGTGAATAATGATTGCCTGGCTTCTGGCTTCTGGCTTCTGTCTTTTTAAGAAAGTTTACAACTTGAGCTGTTGAGAAGTTGTTTTTTGTTGGATTTTTACAAAGGCTTCAAATGAAATAATAGATAACTTAAATATTTCATGCATGAGTTTTGCAATTAGGTCAAAATGTCAAATACTTCAAATTAAAGAGGAATAATATTTTGTTTAGAACTTCTTCGATACTACATATTCAGTTCCGTATAAAAAAATAAGATAGAACCAACCTTCCTGGCTCATATAACCTAGCTGTTATTGTACTTCTAAGTAACAGTTATCCTTTATGGACACCTGTAAGCCGTTGTGAGCATGTAATTACAATTGACCTTTACAGGTTCATTCAGATGACATAAATATAGTACCTGTACTTACTGATCACATTTTCAGGCTACTGTACATGTGATTATACCAGGTGCAAACAACATTTAGGTGGTTATATAGAAATCACCATGTCTGTCCCTCATGTCTCTCCTCTTAAACCACCACAAGGATTTTAATAAAACTATACAAGGAAAGGACACTGCAGATAAGCATGAAGGAATATAATAATTGTCCATAACACTACAAAAGGGAGATAATTTTGACTTTCCATTTATTTCTAAGAAATTTTGGAGCATGGAGGGGGTATTCTTTTGTTGCTTAGCCACAAACACCTCTAGTTAGATCTAATGAGATGACATTCTATATGTAATTACAGGTTACCATTATACTTTTCCCAGTGAATGTCTAATTGCACATTGCTTTATTGCAATACACGATGAATAATACAGGTGATGGACCAAAATTTCTCCTTTGTTGAAAGATGAACTGAAGCTTTACATCCAAACAATACCTATTGTTTAAGTGTGAATCTGCCTTAGGGCATTCTATTGTCAATCAACCCTTGATTAATTTTCCTGAGGAAAGAATTTCCTTCCTCAGTCAAGAATTTTGTTGCAACTTCTTCTTTTGTCATTAAATGATTGCTCAATAATGACTTACCGGTAATGATGAAATATAAAATACTGGACATTTGAAAAATAGTTCTTTTTCACAAATAATTATATGTTGAATGTACATTGTACTAAATATATTCCATGTTCTTTCAGTTATGATGAATCTTTCTTGAAAATATATTTGAAGAGAGAATTTATCCCTCTTAAATTCATGCATCTACCCTTTTATATGTCTTATAATACTTGTTCACTAATAAACCCTATTAAGCATTTAATTTTGAAATAATATTATTAAATGTACCAATACTAGTATTCCCTAAAATTTTTGTCCCTTGTGGGAACAACTTTCCCCAAATACCAATAATGATAATGGGACAAAACTGTTGAAATGAGGAAATTCACATGTTTTATTATAATGTTTTCTCTCAAAAGTTATAACACAAAGTTCCAGGAGCTAGTTATGTCTCATCCTGACTGATTTTCTGGGAACATGTCAGCATCACAAGCAAACCACACAATGTAATCCCAAAATTCTATATACAAGCTTACAAAAAGAGACAAAAACAAAATTAACAGGACAAAATGTAAGAAAATTATGTCCCTATTCAATAAGCACACTTTCTAAAACCATTTCTAAACAGAGATCATTGGATTCATAATTTTATTGGTTTTGCATTTTAACCAAGTGTGAAAATACTGCAACAATAAAGTCATGATTTCTGGGATTTCTAGAGTATTTTGTATGATAAATATAAAAACAACTTAAAATTGCAATTCAATTCAATACAATCACAAGTCTCACAAAATAAATTCATCATAACTGAAAGAAGAGTGATTTACATTCACATTTTATTATAACAATTTCTGGGGAAAAATTATTTCCCTTCTGATCAGTCTTTTGTATTTCAGCATTAAGTCATTATTGAGCAACATTAACTGCAACAAAATCCTTGACCAAGGAAGGAAATTTTTTACTGATGTAATTTAATCAAGAGTAGATTGACAATAGAATGCCCTAAGGCAGATTCACACTTATACAATAGGTATTGTTTAGAGATGTAAAGCTTCAGTTCATCTTTCAACAAAGGAGAAATTTGGTCCATCACCTAAAACTACTGGGGTATTATTCATCATGTATCGCAGTAATATGACTGTAGGTAAAAAATGGAGAAGCAAAGATTGCAGATGTTGGACTTGCTAAAGAGGAAGAAGACATTTTAGGAACTGTTACAGGAACACCAACAACAATGGCTCCTGAGGTACTGAAAGGGAAAATTTACGGAACAGAAGCTGATATATTTAGTGTTGGGATAATTTTGTGGGAAATGTGGTATGCCCGTCCTGGATACACCCATCCTTCACGGGATGAGTCTAGAGAATATGAATTCATCACCAAAAATTTCAATCAGTTGAGAGAGTTCATTATTAAAGGTACAAGGCCAGATTTTGAGAACCCCTACAGGCCCCAGAATAAGCTGCAGTTTCTGATAAAGAAATGCTGGACAAATGACAGAATGGAACGTCCAAAAGTGGAGGAGGTACTCAAAGTACTAAAAGAACTGGAAGCTGTGAAAAAATCCTAACACTAAATTACCAAGATATATTGAATCATTTCTGCATGAACTGTAAATTGCAAATTACATGACAGAAAAACATTTGTTTTTTTAAGATGAAATGAAGGATAGGGGATATACTGTAACTTATCCATAACAAATCATTTTTGCTGCTATTTTCAGGACAACTGTAAATTGAAGCCACTTTTTATTCGTTGCTTGAAAATGAGAAACATTGGTTGGTTATCTCCCTGTAGCAAGTCAGTTTTGTATGGTTCAAAGTTGAGATGATTTTAATTACCATATCAAAAGCCTCTTTTGATATTTAAATTTAAAATATCTCCACTTGAACCATATATAACTAACTTGGTACAGGGAGATAACTGACAGATGTTTCTCGTTGGGTCTGGATCCTTCACTCCACCTCCCTTTTTTACAGCTCCTTTCTGTTAATGACATAATGAACATTTGTTCTCCTTATATTTTTGGATTTGATGTATACTTCATTGACAGTAACTAATAGATTTCTTTGTTTTTGTTGTGAATGGAGTCTATGTTGACTTTTGCTGAATGTCGCGTATTATAGATATGAAAAAAAGAAAGGAAATGGGGTAAATGTCAAGGAGACAACATCCCATATCCAGTTATAATCTCTCTCTGCCATTATCTCCATTTCATTCTTTATTTCTATTAAAGCCAAGTAAATTTAATTACTGTATGGTTGTTATATTTCGCGGGGTATTAATTTTCGCGCTATTCATGTTCAAAATGATAAGCGCGAAAATTTATATCCACGAATATTTCACTGTAAACTTGAATGTAAGTGAACATAAGGACTTTAATTAAAAATCCACGAATATAAAACTCTGCGAATAGATTCATCACTGAAAACCGCGAAAATTTCGTACCGCAAATATAAAGCCCTATACAGTACAATGTTTTAGATTCTCATCCTAAGTCACATATGAATATTGGGCAGGTCGAAAGCTTTCATATTCAACCTTTTATTCAGATCAAATTTTGACAAATTGTGGGACATATAACTAAAACATAAAAATCATGTTTGCCAGTTTTTAATATAATTTTCTCCTGGAATAAAAAAAAAGTAAATATGAAGTTGTAGTTTTAAAATAAAATAAATCAAATTGTGACAGATCTATTTTGTAGGGCTGTGGGGGTAATAATTCATTACTGCAAACCTGGAAATTTTTGTGCCATATTTATTTTGTAGCTTTCAAAGTTAATTCCATTTCGTGCAGTCTTTATTTGCATTTTTTGGTCAAGGCACTAAATAAATGAATTGCATCAAAATATTTGCGACTGTTTTATTTTCCCTCTTCATCTCTTATCTCAAAAATAGCGAAAATAAAACTGCTGGGAACAATTCCCTGTTTACAGAAACACGTTTTAGTTGGCCTTACTGAAGATCAACAAATTAAATCTACCTCAGTTATCATGATAAATTGTATTAGGTGCCATGTGTCTCATTTTCATCAGATTTAAAATATGAATTAAAAATACAATATGGTAGTATATTGTGATATACAATTATGTTTTTTGATGATTGAAAAGAAAGTAAGATTTCCCATAATGCACTGTTAATCATATGGAGCTCACATTGTAATTTGTGCATACTTTGGAAGACTTTTTAATGACTTAAAATTTCTTGTACTTGTATTTGCATTGCTTGATGTCAGATTTTTATCTCTGTCATAATTTGTATTTATATTTAATTGTTATTACAAAGGAGTATGTACGATAAGAGGCATATTTGGCCCCCAGATCTAGCTATATTTTCAAACGCAGTTTTCCTATAAACTTTTCTTGGTATTTTACAGTTGATATTTATACTATAACTAATCAGAGATTCTGATTATCACAAAATATTCAACGAATGATCGAATAACGCAGTAATTCACGAATGCGCGCAGCGCATGAGTGAATTACAGCGTTTTTCGATCATGAGTTGAATATTTTCGATAATCAGAATCCCGGATTAGTTATTGTTTTTATTATATAGACCTCTCACATAAAATATAGCGGTTTAATTTAAGATTCATTGCATGAACTACGTTTTCTATGTTAATCCGCTGTGACGTTTGCTTAACAACAACGTTGACAACGTCTATTGTGACGTCACTTCCTAGAGTGAAATTATGGAAAATAATTTCACAGTTATTTATCACTTTTCTTTCACTGAGAAATTTCAATCTCTCACCGCAATCTATATAATAAATTGCTTAAATCAAAACTTACGTAAATTGGTGCAGTAACGTCATCAAATCCTGATAGTGATGTCACAAATGTCATGCTTCTTCCAGATTTGACAAAAATTGACAAAGGACAAGGGGCGTTAAGACCAATATTTGGCCCAAAAATAGTCAATATTATTTCGTTAATTTTAATACATATAACAGTTATGCAAAATACTTAAGGTAGATAGACAGTAATATTCATATCCACGAGATTTGTTGTAAGTCGGCACAATTGAAGAATCAATCCTACTTACACAAAATCTGTAATAAAAAGTATGGGTCACCACGCTTGTTTTTTCTAGAATTGAGATCAAAGTGTGCTCATTTTTAGCTATTTTTTCACCGAAGTTTACAAAGGATGAACGGGGAAAATATGGAAAGGCAAATTTTAGCTGAATAAAAATGAACTTTTTATCCATGAGAATTTGATATATTTTTGTGAACAGATAGTTTATGATGTAATTTATTGGTTACAATTAAAAAATGAATATGTCACCATGCTTTTAACGGAGATATTTTACAAAGTTTCCGGATGAAACATTATTTTCGGGAAAAGGGAGTTAATTCGCGGCAAAGTAAACGAAATATGAAGTTTCACATTTGTCATTCAATTATGACATCACAAAGGAAAAGCCGTCAAATTACTATTCCGGTCCGAAAATCAAACCTACCCCGTACCCGACTCTTTATTTTTCTTATGCGCGATTGCATTGCGCAGCGCAACAGTGTCTATCTACCTTAAGAGCATTCATCCTCTTCAGCGAAAAATTCATTTTGTCAAATTTTAATGTGATGATGTCACAAAGGGCACGTGAATTTTCCTTGAAATGGAAAATCAGTCAAATTCGGCTGAAATTATCATGAAAAAACAGAAAGTTAGGTATCCCCGCAGAGTTGGTACAACCTAAAAATTTAACTGACAACAGAAATTTAACTTACAAAGGCGTGGTGTAAATATTTTGTTGTACCACGAATGGGGGGATACTTTCTGCGACTAAAACCGTCGTATTCAAAATGTACGAGTCTTAGAAATAACGGATACTGACCGAGGAAAATGGGGTTTTAAAGTTCATCTGCACGAAGATTCCCTCATCGATCTTTCATTTTTACATGTGGTATTTATTCAATACCAAAACGGATGTCTGAATCGGGAAAACCAGCTGTATCGAACTTTCAAACATTCTCTTGTTATGATCAATGCTCGATTAAGTACATTTTTCACGTGTATGCCATTCCATCAAAATGAAAATAAAAATTGACATCAAATATATATGTCATATATTTTTATTATTCATTGTTCCTAACTGACAATGTCCAGCACTTAAATACTGCATGTTTACATAGTAACTAGGTGCTTCTGAGAGGTTCGCGTTCTTCAACAGTATAAAATAAATCTTACATATCCGTACCCGTCTTGAAAAAAAATGTTAAAATTTTTTTTTTTTTTTCATTATACATCTAGATAAAAAGAAAACATGCAACCACTTATCACTTTTGTTGTATTTATTTATGAATAAAGGTAAAATAAAATATCAATCAACACTGTGCTTGAATGTTAGAACCGTGACTTTGACACAGCATCGCAAAGCCGTACAAGGTAATGGGTCCACTAAAAGGGGGCGGTAGTGTAAAAGGTATGGACTTACATTGTGCTTTTAGTAAGTGAATATTCCTCTTGAAATTATTTGTTAGATGTTTTCTTTGAAAATCCAGAAAAATATATGTTTATTTCCTTTAACGCCTGGTAGTCTTGTGTGTATTTTCTAAATTTGTACAATTTGTGCGACTCACAAATTAAGCATTTCTTTCTTTTGATGTCTTGGGGTATTTTAACATATTCTTATAGTTATGTATAATTTTAGCTAAAATTGGACAATTAAACTACATGTATTTGATTTGAAGATTATTCATGGAGTAAGAAACAAAGTCTCGATTTTATTTTGGTACAGTACATAGCAGTACTTAGCATAATGTAAATATTCGCTTTTCCACATTGCAAAGATCGCACGAATCGAAGAGAATGAGTCTAGTAGGCCACATAGGCCACTGCAACCATCTTACGTTTCCATGTTTTTTTTTCACTCTAGATATTTTTATAAAAATACTAAATACAGACAAGAAAAGATTAAATGAAAGACAATTTAGGTTTCAGTTAATTTTATATATCTAGACAAAGTAAAATCACAAGTCTTGGTAGAAACTGAATCTCAACAAGAACATTTGGGGAAGAAAATATTTGGTGGTAGTATTTAAGTTTCAAGTTTATTCTCCACTTTTACAAAGTACATATATTACTTAAAGTAAGTAGGTTTTTCCCCACAGAACATGTAATCTCAGTAGATTAATGCCTGCTTTGTTCAAACCAGTGGAATAAATTTTCACAATAAAAACCACAGCAACAACCAAAAAGCTCATAAATCAAGACAACTTATAAATATAAGGATCACACACAGAGAGACAATATAAATTACGAGGACAAAACAAACACAACATAATACAAATGCCACAAAAACACTTACCGTGTGAACCCTTAAAAAACAGGAGTGTCATTAGATGCTCAAGTAGGGTAAGCGTTACCTGCTCAACATGCTTAAAAGGAATGTCCACGCAATAAAATCTCTGCAATATGGCTTAAATGTACCTGCTTTGTCTTTTTGCCGTTTGGATTTTGGCTTTTGACAATTCTGTTTGGTATTTTTGTTACTACCGTCATGGACATAAAATAGCGTTCACCGGCATGTTTGGTTGCTAAATGTTTACGAAAAAACGCAACTGGGGCTGCTTGTGTGAACATCATCACACGGAAACATATATATCCCACACTATAGCATGATTTTCATTATTATCTGAGCATGTTTTCCAAATGGCCATATCAAGGGAACATGTCACACCTAAATAACGAGAGTTTTTCTTAAATGGTGATATATCATGGATATTAAGCAAAGAATCACAAAGAAAGGTTATTGCAAAAAGCCCCAAATTTCATTTTGGATATTTAGTTTTTGATTTCCTTATTCTTCTAACACTATGATATTTAGTATATATTTAGTATACACATGCAGAATAAAAGGATATGGAGTAAATGCACATGAGACAAAGTCTCTACAAATACATGGTAAAAAACAAGCAAAGGAACAACGCTTTTATTGTTATTCTTCATCTTCCTCGGGATCATTTTGTCCCATTAAGCACGGACCATTTGACTTTGAATTTAGCAAAAATCCGAGCCAATTAAAAACAAATATATCCAAGCCCCTCACTCCCCCTCCCCCGACTGAAAATCAAATGGTCCATGCTTTCGTGGAGAAAAATCATGACTTTTTGTTCTGCTATGCATCAAAATAACATATAGAGGTTGTTGCTATGGATTTTTACATCAATTAAGGATGAATAAATCTTTGATCACGATTTTCTAAAATGTAGAATAAGAAACGTAAAAGAATACTAGAACTCTTCATTGTTTCAATTATTCATTACGTGGGGAAAAAAATAGACTTTTTTGTTGCTTAGCAACGTCAGAGTTGTTGCTAAGCATTGATTTTGCCAGACTTTATTACCTTTTCCGACGGCCTGACATACAAATATAATTGGTTTGTAGGTGCCTATGATTGACGTATACTAGCCATATATGGTAATTATTGACACGATTATTGGCATATTGAAATGGTTGCTAGGCAACAAAGGGCTCACGTAAACAACGAAAAATGTCATATTCTGAACTCTCAGTATAAGGGCTATCAAGATAGGAAATAAGTAATAATTTGAAGAAGGGGCCAAAAATGGCCCTTATCATCCCTACTCCTTTTCGTCAATTTTTGGTCACGTTTTGACACAGACAACACAGAGCGCATGCTTGTGCCAATGAGATTTTTGGATATGTTGAAAGTATATAAAATTGCTACCCTTTCATGCAAAAATCTCAATGGCACAGACATGGGCTCTATGTTTCCTGTGCTGAAATATGTAAGGATTTTGGTCATTTTAGTCCATTTTTGTGAAAATGCTTATAATTGTCGGAATTTGGAGTTATTTTTTTTCTACAAACAAAAAAGATTTTTCCCAAACCAGTCAAAGTTTATTAAATACTGATATTGAATTGTATTTTGAGACATAATTTTATGGAATATAAGGGTCTTAATTTTAGGGGCCATATATACCCTTACTTTACATACTCCTTAAGTTTGAAAATTGTTTGTTATATGTGCTTGAACATTTTATATTTTTGTTACATTTGTATTTGAATCTTTGTTAAGCCATGACTTACATGTACATGCATGTATTACATCACTATTAATTCACATGCTATATTGTTCAACTCCTTTTTGCTTTACTGTAACAGTTTATTTACCCTAATAAATGAGAAGAGATGCTTGGATATTTTGAAAACAGAAAATTCAATGTAAAATTGTAATATTTCCCAAAATTTGGGCACAAGAAATGAATTTTGTGTTTTTGAGTAAATTTTTATCCCCATTTAATTGTATTTCAGACCTCCACTTAATTGTATACTATTTAACTTTATTCTTATTTAACATTTATAATTATCCACTGGGTACTTAGTGAAGTGAAACCTGTCTCATCTGACACCTGAGTATTCTGAAATCCTCTTTAATCTGACTTAATCCTTTAGTGCCAAAGACAGATTTTAAACCTTAGTTTAACATATTTTATGGTCCCATAGCGAGTCTGATTAGACTTGTTTCACTGTTAGATAATTTATGCAATAAATGTACTTTTGATATTTACCTGTAAATGTTTGACGATTGAGTCGAGGGATATGATCATTAAGAGGATCTGATATGTATTGATTACTCTTGCCATTCTAATGGGGAGGTTTGTCATGTGCTATTTGTTCCTTCATAATATTTGTTCCAAAGGATAAAGTATTATAGAATATGTGTTCCAAAAAGAAAAAATATTATAGTATTTGTTCCTAACGGAATAAATGTTATATAACAATTGTTCCAAAAGGAAGAAATATTATGACAATGTTTATAGTATTTGTTCCGAATGAACTTTTGTTATGCGGAACAAATATGCGTTGACAGGTTCAGACAGATGAGGAGATATAAAAAAAATATCCCATTGGAACATGCTTCTGTTTTCAATTCTATTAAAAAGATGCTAGACAAAGCAGAATCTCATTGTATTAGATGGAGACTGCAGTGATATGATGTAGAACATCATCATTGTCCACAAAATGTGATGGTCCAATGGACTTAAACCTGATAATATGATGGTAGGACCATTAAAAATTGTAAAGTGTCATTCCAAAAGTCTTACATCATTTTGAAGCTTGTACAATATCAAGAACAATAAATTGGTGGAAAATGACCACCATGTGTCTCTGGAGCTGTTGCAGGCAGTAAACTCAAATGCAAAGTTCCTGATGCTCAAATTTAGATCACTTTATGATTTTTTTACTGGGACTAATGCCATATTATGGGTTTTCATCGCTTTGGACAATTGGTAGAATGAATGTCTAGCAATTTTCTGAAATCATTTTACAGAGACTGCTTTAAAGATGAGGAAGTCTTGTAGTGGGTATCAGCACACCTGCCTACCCTTAAGAAATTGACATAATTAATGAAAGGAAGATAACAAGAAACACCTACAATGGCTGAACATTACAATCACATGTCACAATCAACCAGGGAACTGCACAAGAAAAACAATAAAATGACGAAAGACAAACATATATAACGATAGGAACTCGGGATAGCCCGACTGGGTACCGGCACTGGCAACAGCCAGAGGTAGGGTTAAACCGGTTTATGGGTACCCAAACCTCCACTTTCTCTATCCCGTTTCCCTATAGTATAATAAACATACAAGTAAAACCCAATACAGGTAGACCACTAACTCTAAGACCACAATCTTGAAAGGAAAGAATAGTCAAAACGTAATTTAGAAAGATGGGTCAAGGAGTGCTCGCTGCTAAACTGCCGGCTAGCTCAAGGAGCCTAGTCTGCTGGTAAAACACTGTCGCACTACGGAATAATAATCAAATTCAAAACTTCCCAAAGGGTTTGGTAAAGAATCATCATGGATTTCAGTAGACATCGGTAGCATCAGTGAGAGGCCAGTATAATTGTAAAATCTTCAGGTCATTGGATCCCAAAGCCAATTTAATGGAATTATGAAGAATATCCGATCAATATCCCCTATGACATAAAGAATGCAAGTTACGTCCCAGTTTTTCTGGATTTTTAACCGGGTTTTCCCGTTGGGAAATCCGGTTTTCCAGGAGTTATGCCCCTTTGAACTTGGAAATTTATAGGTGTTTTGACCATATGCTTGTAAGCGCAAGTTCTCTTTAACCATTCAGCAGAATTTCATGAAACTTTGTATGTAGCAAGGACATCATATGTAGATGTGCATATAGACGATATTCCACTTACAAATTTTTGGGTAATTGTCGACATCTTACCCCGAATCTACTGGAAACTGGTACCTGACGTCAGTTGAGCGTAATCTAGGAATTCTCCTATTTATTTTCTTGACCTAAAATAAATTGGTTGCAAATGACCCCCTGGGATAAAATGTTGATTTATGACATGTTTGGCGTTTTTCCAATCATAAACACCTTTCATATGTTGATAGAAGAATTTATATTCCCTTTGCCCTCATACAGTGGGACGCCATTTTTACCCCGTTTGACCTCTTTGACCCGCCATTCTAATACCCGGAAGGTTCCGGGATTGGACTTTTGGAAGAATGTTTAATGTCAGGGATTTTTCATCGTACACTTTTTCCAGGAGTTATGCCCCTTTGAACTTAGAAATTTATAGGTGTTTTGACCATATGCCTGTAAGCGCAACTCCTCTGTAACCGTTCAACATAATTTCAGGAAACTTTGTATGTAGCAAGGACATCATATGTAGATGTGCATATTGTCAGGGATTTTTCATCATACAATTTTTCCAGGAGTTATGCCCCTTTGAATATAGAAATCTATAGATGATTTGACCATATGCTTTTTGTTTGACTTGTAAGTAAAGTAACTTTTCAGTGATTTTTAAGAGTGATGGCATACACTGCACATAATGAGAGGAGGTAGTAGTTAAACAGCTTTTCACACAATTACCTATTTCTGCAATCAAATAGTGAAGGAAAACCCAGTTTGATGTCGTATCGACATCCATTATTTCTTGTTTATCATTTTTTGACATTTTTTAACAACATTTCCGTAAAAACGAGGGTGAGAAATGCGTTTAGTAATAAGCTGTTTCCGAGTCGCATTATACTTAGATACCAAATGTTCATATCTTCTATAAATCTTCTTAAATGTGTTTATCAATCTATGAAATCTGTAACCTTGTTGTAATAGTTTGGATGTGATAGTAAGGTTACGTTCATTAAAGTCGTCAAGAGTAGATCAGACGTGTGCGAATCGTACCAGTTGAGATATATACACCCCGTATGATGGTGCTGCAGGAACGTCGCCATCAAGAAAAGGGAAATTAGTAATACATGTAGTGAAATCAAAATCATCCCTTTTATCATAAATTTTAGTTTTAATTTTACTAGAGTCAACGATGATAGTTAGATCGAGAAATGGGCAGTATTTAGAATCATTGTTTGCTTTATTAAGTTTCAGTTCTTGTGGGTAAATAAGGTCGACATAGTCTAAAAACTGGGGATTGTCAATAGTAAGGATATCGTCGATATACCTGCTGTTATCGTTGAAAATTGAAATAAGTTGATCACTGTTTTGTATGGCTTACTATTAGGCTTACTATTTTCAAGGTCATCTCATGCCCTAACAGTGGTTTACCATTTACTTACAATTTGGTCAATTTACAGTATTTACAAAAAATGCCCAGTTCTGGTCAATCATTTCATTGAGATTCTGCATATATTAAAGTTGAAATCTGAATTTCTGGTAAAAAAACTTATTTCAAAATGATCTTGAAGATGAAAATTTTCCATCTTAAAAAATGGGTTTATTGGTGGACTATTGTATGAATACATCATGTGCAATTTTCTGAAAGGTGTTGTTTTTATGCGTAAATTACTTTTTATGACAATAGAAACTTCCTTACTGTCTTTCATCTTAACTTACGATTTTTAATTAATCAAGTAACTTACTATTTTTGACCAAGAGGGGTAGTTTGGAATCTATAATCCATATCTCTTTATATTTTCAAAACATTTACATCCTGTATCCTGCAAATATTCCCAAAAGTCTTTGAAGAAAATAATACATAATCCCTAAAATTTTCAAACCCTTCTGTGAAAATATTTTCTTTTTTATACGACCACAAAAAAAATTTTGAGGTTGTATATTGGTATGATACTGGCGTCATAGTTGGCGTCAGTGGCGTCTGTTGAGTCTTCGTTTCCGTGGGATAAATTCAGTTCTGATTGATTAATTCTTATGAAATTTTATCATAATGTTCCTTGTCACAAAAGGAAGGTTGGGATTGGTTTTTGGTATTGTGCCGCCCCCCCCTTTTTTTAAAGGCAAAAAAGGGCCAAATTAGGTGTTTTCATATATTAGGCTGTAGAATATTTATTATTTATCAGATTTCGATGGGGTTTCTTTCAGTGTGCTCCTGAGTAAATTTCCAATTGGAGGTATGCCAACGGATTTCATGTCACATGTACCGTTAATGAGATTGAGTCCCAAATGGGGGGAAATCTCAAAAATCTATTTTATTAATTTTTGTCCGATTTTGATGCAGTTTTTAGCTCACCTGGCCTAAAAGGCCATGTGAGCTTTTGCCATCACTTTGCGTCCGTCGTCCGTCCGTCGTCCGTCAACAATTTCAAAAATCTTCTCCTCTGAAACTGCTGAGCCAATTGTAACCAAACTTGGCCTGAAGCATCACAAGGGTATGCAGTTTCAAAATTGTGTTCGAATAGTCCGAAAACCTAACAACATGGCTGCTGTTACTAAAAAAAGAACATAGGGGTAAATTGCTGTTTTTTTGCAAATAACTTGAAAACCGTTACAGATATAAAAAATCTGACATGGGGACAAAATTGATCAGCATAGCAAGATCTACCTGCCCTGCAATTTTGAAGAAAATCCGAAAACCCATCTTGGAGTTATTACCCTTTTTCCGTAAAATTTTCAAAATTTGTGCATTTTTTATTTTTTATTTCAAAAAGTGTAATAGAGGTCAAGTGTAAATTGCAAAAAGGTTCAGCATATCAAGATCATCCCACCCTGAAATTTTGAAGAAAATCCAATGACCCTTGAAGGAGTTATTGCCTTTTTTTCACGGAATTTTCAAAATTTTCATATTTTTCACTTTTATTTTGAAAACTATAGAAGATGAAGGTTAAGTGTAATTTGATGAAATGTTTGCCATGCTGTGTGGACTTCAAAACTGGTGTTGAAAATTGTTGGTTGACCGCCATTTTCAAAATGGCCGCCAAAAAAGGCGGGAAAATTAAACATTGTTCGATTTCAATGAAATTTGGTTTACAAATAGATATTGATGTTGCGACTTCAAAATCAGTGTTGAAAATTGTTTGTTGACCGCCATTTTCAAAATGGCCGCCAAAAAGGCGGGAAAATTCAACATTGACTGATTTCAATGAAATTTGGTTTCCAAATAGATATTGATGTTGCGACTTCAAAACTGGTGTTGAAAATTGTTTGTTGACCGCCATTTTCAAAATGGCCGACAAAAAAGGTGGGAAAATTCAACATTGACCTATTTCAATGAAATTTGGTTTCCAAATAGATATTGATGTTGCGACTTCAAAACCGGTGTTGAAAATTGTTTGTTGATGGCCATTTTCAAAATGGCCGACAAAAAAGGCAGGAAAATTCAACATTGACCGATTTCAATGAAATTTGGTTTCCAAATAGATATTGATATTACAACTTTAAAACCGACATTTACAATTGTTCCCTTACTGCCATTTTAAAAATGGCTGCCAAGAAAGGCGGGAAAATTCAACACTGTCCGATTTCAATGAAATTTGGTTTCCAAATAGATATTGATGTTGCGACTTCAAAACCGGTGTTGAAAAGTGTTCATTTACGGCCATTTTCAAAATAGCCGCCAAAATAGGCGAGAAAATTCAACATTGTCCTATAAATAGATATTGATGTCGTAACTTAAAATATGGTGTACGTTGAAAATTGCTGTTGACCACCATTTACAAAATGATATCTCAACTTCAAAACTGGTGTCAAAAGAGGTCCTTAGCAAGAACATTTTTGTCAAAAAAACCCAACAAAGGAATATAGTAAAACATGACGAGACTTAAAATACAGTTCAAGATATTGGTGGTGTTCAAACTACCAAAGTTTGAGGGACTGAAGTTCAATTGTATAACTTACAGTGTGAGCTTGATTGTGGCAACAGAAGCCAGGTGAGCGATGCAGGCTCCTGGGAGCCTCTGATTCATTAGATTCGTTATGAAAAAATTAATATAGTGCTCAAATGTTATATTTTTCGTAACTTGTTTCCCAGCTATGAGGGATGGGGCCAAAATTGCAAATTTGCAGATTACCTAAAATTTTTATTTTTCATCGGATTTAGATGGGATGTTTTTCTTTGAATTCCTCTTGATATAACCTTTCAATAGTATGTCAACAGATTTTGCGTGGCTCTTACCTTCCGAGCTACAAGGGGTCAAAGGGGCCAACATTGCAAATTTTCTAAACATGTGAAATCTTTTTTTTTTCATCGGATTTCAATGGGATTTTTTTCTTTTGATTCCTCTTGATGCAAGCTTTCAGTGGTATGTCAACAGATTTGGCGTAGTTCTTACTGTTTCTGAGCTATAAGGGGTCAAAGGGGCTGAAATTGCAATTTCCAAAATATGTAATTTTTCATTGGACTTTGATGGGCTTTTTTTCTTTTGATTCCTCTTGATGAAAGCTTTTGGCAATTTGTCAACAGATTTGGCATAGCTCTCACCATTTCCGAGCTATAAGGGGTCAAAGGGGCTGAAATTGCAATTTTCAAAATATGTAAAATCTTTTATTTTTTTTTGTTGGATTTATTCCTTTTATCGTATAGTTAAAGTAGTATGTTGACAGTTGACCAATTTGACATACGTACCTCTTACCCTTTCCTATCTATAGAAGGAATCATAAGCGCTAACTTTTATTTGCAGCTAATTACTGGGTCAAGCTCTTTATTGTGTCCATTTAATTACTGTATCAAGCTCTTTACTGTGTCCTCATTCATTTTGATTTACACTTGTTCAAATTTCAGTGTTCCACGTGCTGCAGACGTATCATGCTGCCCTCGGCATTGCCCTTTATTGTGTACTTAAAAAATAATCCATTCCCCTAAAGCAAAATAAATAGGGCAAATAATCAGTACTCCGAAAATAAAATAGGTCAATAATTTGTACCCCTAAAACCCCTAAACAAGGCTCATAAGAAATTTGCAAAAGGTAAGACATCAAAGAATAACACGGTTTTACATACAGTAACATTGCAGCCTCTCAGACTGCATGATAAATTTTTGTCTCAAAATCTATCAGTGTTTTACTGAGTTTTTTTATGAGATTTTTGTCACAAACATAGACAAGGTCCTCATTTTACCTTAGGTTTGTTTTTTATACTTACTTATTTTATATAGGCATTTTTAAAGGGCTCCAAATATTTGTACAATTTTTATTATATTTTATGTATTGTATATAGTAAATGCTGTTCAGTGGTGCTAAATACTGTGTCTTAATATTTTATTGTATTTATCCTTACTTAAATACATCAACAGTTGAAGCGTAACAATGAAATAATGTTTGTTTTTTTGTTTTGTTTTTGCTATGTACACATTTTTAATATTTTTGAGTTGACTACTGGATAACATAGATTTATATATGCCTCACCTTGGTGTGGCTTGCTTGTACATTTTACCCATACAAAAAGATGGTTATCATATAAGAGGGAGGTTAATGCTATTTTAAACCTTGTTTAACCCATCTATTTTTTTACGAAATGGCCATACAGCTCATTAAAATTTATTGCAGTTGGAGTAAATATATGTGTTATGGTCTCATGTTCATTTACTCAATATCCTATTGTATAATTAAAAAAAAATGTTAGGAGGCTGTGGGCAAAAAAATTAGATATTTGAGATGGATAAGACGAAAGAGCTACCAAAATCTGAAAGAAATACCAAAACATTACCACAACATCCTCATTTATTTTTTTTTATTATGGAAAAAAATTATAAACTGTATGTAGACATGCACTTATACACAACTCAAAAATACTACAATTTAAGTTTTTTTTTTATACATATACAAAGTGTATCCTTTTGTTTCAGATATAAATGTAGACCAGGATTTGAGGATTTCATTTATTTTCATATTGGATTTTATAGCAAAGAGAGGGGGCTTATGTGATACCCCTAGCATGGCATCCTCGTTTGGTTAGGAAGAATGGTTCAAGTCCATTCCCACTTATTGTCATGTCCCACATCAACCATATTGGTATGCATGATGCATTTTTGGATGGCAGCTGCAATAAATGCTCTGGATGTGGCCTGTGACATTCATTTTACACATGAATGAATCTGTTAGGAAGAATGATTATAGTCCAAACCTGTTTACTGACATGTTTAACATGTGAAAATGTTGCACAACGAAGTGAGCTTTGCAGGCCTCGGCTTCTTTCTTTGTTTTTTTTAATTGTTTCCCCATTAGGGCCCTGTTGCTTTATTTGTTTTTGCAAGTCCATGACATTCCAACTTGTACATATAATAAGTATTTAATCAAAACCAAATATGAAGAAAATATTTGAGATTAAGGAGTAAATTATGTATAACAAAATATTGTTTTATTTTGTTAAGCCATTTTTATACTAATATTATTCATTTTTATGAACTTCTTTTGTTCTTTATTGCATATGTTTTTGTTATTGTAAAATGACTTTTATTGAATGTTTTTTTAAAAAATAATTTTCAATTATTTTGTAATTTTTATATACTTAAATAAATGCAATTTAACATATATTCTAGTTAAAGATATATTAATAATCTATGCAAAACATTTTTAATTGATAATTATTTATATTCTATTTTGATATTTGATTTTCATTGTTATAATTTATAGGTTAATTCTCAATAAAAAATATATTACACACATTATTCATTCATTCATATATTTATTTTCTCATAAATGAGATTACAACAAATTCCACGAAGTGGAAAAAGTTAACCCAAAAAATGTTACACTATATACATGTAATATGATTTTGTTTCAGAACTAAAGCTGTGTTTGTATCAGCAATGCAAAATACAGCATCTCAAGTGCAAGGAAACAAAAGTCGCCTATACAAATTTACAAGTATGATCTTATAACGGTAGACCATATAAAAAAACAACATCAGCTATTAAATACTACAACATAATAATCTACAGTCTACATTAGAATGCAGATCGATACTACAGGAAAATTAAAATCAGAATGAAAAACCTTGCCAATGACAACAAATAGCCAACAAACTGAGAAGATTAAGTTTAGGAACAGGAGTAATTATAGAGATATCCCATATTACAGATTTTGAGCAGCAAAAAGTGTAGTCGATGTTGATATCTAGATTTTAATATATCAATATAGAAAGGTTCTTTTGAGTCACAATATTGTTTAAAATCAGCTATAGAAGACATTAAGAAGTTCAAACCGGATGTCTGAAATATATATACATATTTTTTTTTTGGGGGGGGGGGGGTCTTGCATCTCGATTTGAAGAAAATGGTCATCTCAGTACTAAAATTTACGATGAAAGGGACATTTTTAATTTCAAAATTTCAAAATTATAAATTTCCCTAATATTCCAGCTTCTTCTTCTTACAGAGTGTATGTTTCACAGTTGATATTTGTTACGCGTGAGCTGGCACAAAAAATACAGACTTTCTTACAAGACATAGTTATCTCCATGAGTGCCTTATTAATGAAATTCCATCCTATACAATCATTAAAAAAGTCCTTAAAGAGATGTCAGTCCCTCTTGGAAAAATTGAATTACGGTCCAAACCCTGATTCAAGTTTTTTTTTTTACAACTTAGCTCTTGGATGAGCATTTCCTTTAACTGTCTACGACCTTTTGTTGAGTTGCTACCGGACACTACCACAATGGAAGGAGAGGTTTGGCACGTCATAAAACCGTTTTAACCCACCATTTCTTTTGAAATGCCTGTACCAAGTCAGGACCATTGCAGTCGACAATTTTTGCGGGTGGTTTTCCACCTGATTTGTCCCTTTGTCTCATTGACTTTCGATCTTTACAAGTCTGTAATTTTGTTATTACCCCCAATTAGTCAAATATATACAGAAACAGATAACAGAAAACAGATAAAAAACCTGAATATGTTTTATCAATGTGTAAATGGCTTAAAACAAAAAGACCTCAGATATGAAATACAAAGATACCATGGCACAAATGATAAAATATGAAGAAATTCGTCAGGATTTTCATGATTTAAGATATTTTATTGGAAAGAGACTAAACTATTAGATACAAGCATTTTACCACCGCAATGATCTATCAACATGTCAAATTGACAAAATGGCGGGCTTCAAGATGAAAAACACCCCGCCCCAAAAACAAAAGATCAGTATTCCGGATTAAACACAACAAAATTCATCAGGTTACTTTCATATGATAATCACACCATTATATTAGGGACCGACCATTTAACCTGAAGGGGGGGGTTATGTTTTTTTTTTTCTGGACAGAAAATTATTTTCGCGCTTTGCGCGAAACAAATTATTTATTTTTTGCACTCGTATTATCAAAATATTTTTTTCCAAAATTAACATTATTTTTTTAGGCAGAAAACATCATTCAGAAATTTTTTTTTCATCATTTTGGCAGCCAAAATATTTTTTTCACATAAAATCAGATCCAAAATATTTTTTTAGAAAAAAACCATAGCCCCCCCTTCAAGTTAAATGGTCGGTCCCTTAGCTGACAAAAGCCAGGGAAGAACCAAATGGTGTTCTAGCAAAGCCAAAACGGAACTAAGTGAAACAGTGCATTTAAAAACTAAGGAGTATCTCTCTCTTGCATAGCTCCTTCCATATAGCTGATTGTGGCTTTTCATTTCGATCTTTTTTGTGTCTCCTGCACACCTAGTGTTTGGCGACATATAAGGATCAATTTAGTCATCTTGCGGCATTGTCGTCGTTGTCCGTCCCATTTTTTCATAACACTTTTCTCAGCAACTACATATCACAGCCATTTGAAATTTTGTATGTAACTTTAGTATGGGTTCTATATTGCCCTTATCAAATTAATGTCTGTCGGACATCTACTTCCTGTTTACCCACTTGGAATATTTTCAGCAAGTAATGTCAATGGTAAAAATTTTCGTAACACTTTTCTCAGCAACTATAAATCACAGCCACTTGAAATTTTGTATGCGACTTCTGTATGGGGTCTCATATTGCGCTTATTGAATTCAGGTCTGTTCCTGTTTAATGACTTGGAGTATTTTCAACAAATACTATCAAAGGTACAAATTTTCGTTACACTTTTCTCAGCAACTGTAAATCACAGCCACTTGAATTTTTGTATGTGACTTTAGTATGGTGTTCTATATTACTCCTCTTAAACCACTTGAAGGATTTTAATGAAACTTTACACAAAGGAAGGACACTATATGGAGATGTGCATGAAGGAATATAATTATTGTCCAAAACCAGGAAGGGGAGATAATTTGACTTTTCATAGATTCCCTATATATGGGTTACCTCGTAAGCCCAACTCCTCTTAAACCACTGAAAGGATTTTGATGAAACTTTACACAAAGGAAGGACACCATATGGAGATGTGCTTGAAGGAATATAATTATTGTCTGAAACTAGAAAGGGAGATCTTTTCATAGATTCCCTATGAATGAGTTAAGGGCAACTCCTCTTAAACCACTTAAAGGATTTTTATGAAACTTTACACAAAGGAAGGACACTATCTGGAGATGTGCATGAAGGAATATAATAATAATTCGAAACCAGGAAGGGGAGATAATTTGACTTTGTCTTTTCGTAGATTCCCTATGTATGGGTTACCTCGAAAGCGCAACTTCTCTTAAACCACTGAAAGGATTTTTATGAAACTTTAAACAAAGGAAGGACACTATATGGAGATGTGCATGAAGGAATATAGTTATTGTCCAAAACCAGAAAGGGGAGATAATTTGACTTTGACTTTTCCTAGATTCCCTATTTATGAGTTACCTTGTAAGTGCAACTCCTCTTAAACCACGTAAAAGATTTTTATGAAACTTTACACAAAGGAAGGACACTGTCAGGAGATGTGCATGAAGGAATATAATTATTGTCCAAAACCAGGAAGGGGAGATAATTAGACTTTATCTTTTCCTAGATTCCCTATGTATGAGTTACCTCGTAAGCGCAACTCCTCTTAAACCTCTCAAAGGATTTTGATGAAACTTTACACAAAGGAAGGACACCATATTGAGATATGCTTGAAGGAATATATTTGTTGTTGGAAACCAGGAAGGGGAGGTAATTTGACTTGGACTTTAGTTGATTCCTTTTGCAATAATTTTTTGGACTTGGATAATTTTTCAAAGAAATAATTCAAGGTGTAGTTATCGTGAAATCAACCTCTTGAAAAGGTGTTTTCAAAGTGATGTAGTGAAATTTCTCTAACGCTTATGATTTTTGTGTAAAATGTCAAAAAGGCAAAAAGGGTGAATTTTATTTTTGTCTGATTTTGACAGAGTATTTTCTTTGGCACCCTAACGAAAAGTTTTTTTTTTGTAAGATTATATCATTGTGTCCATACTTGTATTGGGTCCATACTTGTATTGTGTCCACACCTGTATTGTGTCCACAACCACTTAAAATCGATTCAGGGTTCAATGAGCGGGGGGTATATTTGGTTGCCATTCGACGACAGCTCTTGTTTCAGCAACTGTAAATCAGAGCCACTTGAAATTTTGTATGTGACTTTAGTAACTTATCGAATTCAAGTCTGTCGGACATCTACTTCCTGTTTACCGACTTGGAGATTTTCAACAAATATGGTCAATGGTACAAGTTTTCGTAACACTTTTCTCAGCAACTACAAATTACAGCCACTTGAAATTGTGTATGTGGCTTAAGTATGGGGTTCCATATTGCGCTTATCCAATTCATTTCTGTCTGACATTTACTTCCTGTTAGGACTTGGAATATTTTCAACAAATATGGTCAATGGTACAAATTTTCGCAACATTTTTCTCAGTTTATTCAATTGGTTAATCTAATTTACTCCATCAAAATTGTATTCCAACCAAACTTGCAGGATATGTTGTTTACCTGATATAACTGTGCACCTGATACTTAGAATCAATTTTACAGATTTTAGAGGTTCACTGAGCAAAAATACCTCAAATGTTAATTTGGTTTGCTCATCTGCAAGACCTTCAAAATCATAATTCATATTACAAACAAATTTACAGGATATGTTTTACCTGATACAGACAATCACCTAAAACTCAGACTTTTGATTTCACAGATTGTGGAGGTTAATATAGCCAAAAATGGCTCTTTTAAAGTGAAGGCAACACAAGTGCCACGGAACACCCATCAATTTTTAGGGCCCCGCATCGAGATGCGGGTGCCCTATAGTTTTCACTTTGTCCGTCTGTCCGTCAACAATTTTTTCCGTCACAGATTTCTTGACTTCTATATGTTGGAATGATTTGAAATTTGGTCTGAAGCACGGAGATGATGAGTTGTATGGTGTAAGCAATTTTCAAGTTTGTCGGGCGCCCACTTCCTGTTTGCCGATACTTTGAATTTTTACTAAAAACCAAATTTTCGTCGCAGATTTCTTGGCTTCAACTGGATGGAATGATTTAAAATTTGGTCTGAAGCTTGGAAATGATGAGTTGTATTGTGTAAGCAATTTTTATGTTTGTCGGACATCCACTTCCTGTTTACCGATACTTTGATTTTTTACTATAAACCAAATTTTCCGTCAAAGATATTTTGGCTTCTACTGAAGGGAATGATTTGAAATTTGGTCTGAAGCTTAGAAATGATGAGTTGTATTGTGTAAGCAACTTTCAAGTTTGTCGGGCGCCAACTTCCTGTTTGCCGATACTTTGAATTTTTACTATAAATCAAATTTTTCGTCAAAGATTTCTTGGCTGCAACTGAAGGGAATGATTTTAAATTCGGTCTGAAGCTTGGAAACGGTGACTTGTATTGTGTAAGCACTTTTCAAGTTTGTCGGACATCCACTTCCTGTTTACCAATACTTTGATTTTTTTTACTATAAACCAAATTTTCTGTCACAGATTTCTTGGCTTCTACTGAACG